>JAQNCB010000016.1:995984-1006604 GCA_030068295.1 Euristhmus nudiceps | reverse complement strand
GCAATGGTTCTTTTACAGCCTCACACCATAGACAGTGAGAGACATGGCCTGCATTTGGTAACCCAGTTAGCTGCACTAGGGGATTATGGAAGATCTACTATTTATTATGGAGTTTATTTACTGAAATGAAATGCAAACATTTTCAGAGTTCCGCTTTTAGCCAGTGCCTAAATACTTTTGGTCTTATTCCACTTTAAAAATTAATCTAGGCATCAGGAAAAATTCCAAAAAGGGGAGGAGTTGCGTCAGCTGAATGCAGGTACGCTAAGCACGTGGCTTTGTTTATGTTGCAGACTACGTATGAGGTCACACACACTGCGCAATACAGTAACGGAAGCTCTCTTTGTTGTAGAAATGATCGACTACAACGCAACAGAAGCTCCGAACGATAACACCTTTACCTCACATAGCCTGGGATTCGAACCCACGACCTTCTTGCTGTGAGTCGGACGTGTCTACCACTACGCCTCCCTAAGATATTATAATTATAATATAATTATAATATAATACACTTATTCATCACGCCTAGGAGATTCTCCGGAAGAAATGTTTCGAGTTGTGAACAACACATTGTCTTCAACAGACTCGAATGCGGCAGATTTGTGATTCATTTTAAATGATTCATTTGAATGATTCATCTGCTGAAGATTCACTGGCGTCCCAATGAGCCTCCGTTAGGTGGAATCCCAAAAGGACTCATACGTCATCAACAGTGCACTTACCTTGGGAGTGGACAGCTTTATTTCATTGGCCTCGTAGTGCACTCAAGTAGGAAATACCGAGCTTTTCCGGACTGGGCCTTCGGTGCGCGTCACAAGGGGGAGAGCTGAAAGGATAAGTCTCTAATATGCAGCGGTAGAGACAGCTACATCAACAGTTATGTTATATTTTATTTTTTAATATGAAATGACAAAAACATGGGGGCCAAAGAATCCAGGATTGGTTTCCTTTCTTACGACGAGGCCGTTAAAAGAGGTGAGGTGTTGCAGCTGTAGTTTGTTTATGCAGATAGCTGATTAGCTAACGAGCTAGCGACGCTAACTAGCGTCAGTTTGACGGTTATTAGCAACAAGCTGCTAAATTAGCTCGATAGTCATCTGTCATAGTCAGGGCTAGCTGGTTTTATTTAACCCCAGCCCCGGGTTGACGTGCCGTTGACATGGAGCTTACACATTGTATTGTCTCTTTGTTTGCCTGAAGAAGCAGTCTGGTCCTTCTTACTGTTTAGAATCGTCTGAATTGACAATAGTCTAGACAGTTGTCATTCGGATGCTTATAACTAGCTGCTAACGTTATTTTTACACACATACACAAGGTACAGCAACCAGATCAAAGCAGACAGACTATTTTCTGTCAGTAAACCAGCAAATTGCACAAGATTTGTTTTCGGTCCCTGTATATTTTATGTAAGCTTGTTTATACCATGGAGTGCTTCAGTTCAGCTTATTGCACAATCTTCAGGCTGTCATGTTTCTGTTAACCTGTAAACATGTAAACAAAATATATTTACGGTTTTGCTATTACCGAAATCATCTAAAAATAAACAAACAGGAATTTAAATCCTGTTGTCAAAGCAGGCTGCACAAGTGTCCCTGAAATCAGAATAGGTGTTTCGGGTTATATCAATATTATAGATCCCTTAGTGTTATGGGCACAAACATGATGTTGTGGTATTATTATTGCTGATGAAAATTGATAATCTATCAATTTTTCTTCTCATACTGCTGCAGCTTGTTGCTTTTTATAATTTTATGAAAAAATGTTTGATGATTCATCCTGTATTACTGTGTTTGTCCAATGGACGATTATGGAATTTCCAATAATTTTGCACATCTTGTCAAGTTTAGCTGCACTTGTATGTCTGCTTGCGGGTCACCATGGCGACATTCCTCTGTATCCCTTCCCATCATGCCAGTCACCTGCATGTCCTTCCTCACCACGTCCATAAATCTCCTCTTTGGACTTCTTCTCCTACCAAACAATCCTCAACATTTTTCCACCAAGAAACCCATAATCCCCTCCCTGCACATGCCCAAGCTATCTCAATCTGCCCTCTCTCACTTAACACCCTAAACACCTGTTCTGTCCCTCTGACATATTTGTTTCTAATTCTGTCCATTCCTCTCACTCCCAGAGAAACAGTGGCAAGAAATTAGATATACTGGGTGTTTGTACTGTAATAAGAGTATTGTGCATGGCTGTATATATAATGTATATAACATTCTTACTTATTGATGCACGGTATACCTCATTATAAATCCTAAATTACTTTCTGACTAATATCAGTAGCAGTGCATTTGCTGCTAGCATGCTAAGCCTGTGTTGTGTTGCTTTGTTTTTGCTGGATTTCATGCATACTCACTCGAAACTGTGAACTTTACATTATGTGTAACCTCCTGACTACCAGTAGTTCAAATTTGTCATCTGTGGGGGACATTTGTAAACCTGAATATCTCACTCACTGTGTTCTACTGACTTAACTCCTTTTGCTATCTACAGAGGACGTGTAGGGCTTTTCAATGATACCAAATGTGAATTGGTGGGGCTTTAGTACCATTCTCTTCCTCATGTATGGCGTTCTGATGTCCACTGTTTGTGGACACATGATATCTTAAAAATAAAAAATAAAAACTTAAAAAAAAAAATGTTTTCAGGATTCTAATTACCTTGCAAAGATTGGGGATTTTAAAAAAATGTGATTGACCAGTATTTTTTTTTCCTGGTAGTCAAGAGGATGAGTCCTGTCCTGTTTTCATATTTAACAGTATTTCAAGTTTGTTTGTGCAGGTCTCAATTTCTGTTGAACATTATGCAAATTAAGTACGTTCTCCATAAATTAGTCATTTTCCTATTCCCACCCATTGGACATCTCTTCCATATTACATGACCACTCCCGATCAGTGAGGTACATGACTCCAGTGGACTGCTATTTATTTATTTATTTATTTATTTATTTATTATTTTTTTTCTCTCCTGAACTGCTGCTCATACAATGTCAGTGACACGCTCAGAGGCCAGTGCTGTCTGCCCACTTTCATATGCCTGAGCTCACAGATTCCTGTGATTTGCCAGTGCCACTGTGACTGACAGGGGAAAGAGCATGTGCAGTCCATTTCTTCTCAAAAGCCTGGCCAGTTCTGCTCTCTTGTGGCTTCATCAGGATTAAAACTCGTGATGAAGGATACATGATAAGGAAAACAATGGAACAGTAGAACACTAATGTGCTACTGCTCAGAAATGTATAATGTAAAAGGAAATGCATCAAATTCCACAATCAAATCACATCTTTTAAACCATTTCATAATGAACGTGATGAACAAAATTAAGTCTATTCAAAGTCTCTCTGACCTCCTCACCTTGTTTACTGCTTATTTTTCAGTCACTGATGTGGAGCTGAAAAGACTGCGAGATGCTTTCAGGCGGACCTGCGGCCTGTCCTGCTACATGAGTCAGCAATGCTTCTTCAAGGAAGTGTTGGGGGACATGGTTCCACTCAATATCTCTGAGGTGAGACCAGTCTAAATCACATGCCTCCTACACATGCTGCAGGGGGTGCAGATACTTTGTGTTCAGCGTGGTAAAATATGACCCGTTTGTGTGTGGAGAATGTGGAGCACGTCTCTCTGCATGTTCCAGCATGTGATAATTGGCTCTGGGTTTTTCAACCGAAAGATTCTCCTGCTCAGTAATGCACACTGATCGTCTGTACTTTGATCACGATTGCTCATCTTGGTAATCTTA
The DNA here is from genome assembly GCA_030068295.1 of Euristhmus nudiceps. Lineage (NCBI taxonomy): Eukaryota > Metazoa > Chordata > Actinopteri > Siluriformes > Plotosidae > Euristhmus > Euristhmus nudiceps. The sequence continues at coordinate 1,002,863 of JAQNCB010000016.1, read as the reverse complement.
TGTTTTTTAGATCGTATGCCTCAGTTTTAGTCTGAATTGGTGAACACTTTTAATGAGCACCCCGTCATTTATTATTTTCTATGAAACAACACACCTCACTTTGTCTTATTATTGGCTTGTTTTTGTTGGTGCACACCATTAGAATGTTACGAGTGATATTTTGTGTGTCTAATTGTTTTTACAGTGCTGAGCAACTTTATTTTTGTCACAGTCACCATTAAGAGAAATGCAGAGTTTTTGGCTGGAGGCTTATAAATATCTTGGGGACGGCAAACATGATTCTAATCCTAAATATTGTGTAAAGATTATTTCAAGGGGTGGCATAGTGGATAGTGGCTGCCTTACAGCAAGAAGGTCCTGGGTTCGAGTCCTGGTCTCGGTGAGGGTGTCTTTGACTGAAGTTTGTATGTTGTCCTAGTGCTTGCATGGGTTTCCTCTGGGTATTCTGGTTTCCTCCACAGTCCAAAGGCATGCATGTTAGGCTAATTAACTGTTCCAAATTGCCCCTATGTGTGTGTGTGTGTGTGTGTGTGTGTTTGTTTTGGCCCTGTAATGGACAAGCGAGCTGTTCAGGGTGTACCCGGCCTCCATCCAGACCACCTGAGATAGGCTCCAGCCTCTCTGCAACTCTGGATGTTTGTAAACCATTAAGAATTTTCTGTATTGCAGTATAAATTTGATTAAAAACATCATCATATTTTCCTAAGTCCTAAAAGTAGATAAAGAGCCCAGTGAAACAATGAGACAAAAATATTCCCCTTCATCATTTATTTGTTGAGGAAAATCATCCAATACTACATATATGTGAATGGCAAAAAGTATGTGAACCTTTGCTTTCAGACCCTCTTGTGCAATAATAAATGTAATTCTGTGCTTTTGGAATCACGTCCGTGCTGACATTCCCACACAGGCATCCCAATATATGAAGGAAATAGCGGGAAAAATAAGGAGGGATTTTAGTTCATGCCTTCTTTTAAATCAGGACAGTTTTTTTGGGACAACTTTTGGGATGTTGTTGGGTTTCATCACATGAGCTACCTGCACAACATTTCTGTTATATTTAGGTCAGGACTTTAATGTGACCATTCCAAAACACTGCACTTATTCGTCTTTAACCGTTCTTTGGGCGAGCGACTTCTGCCTTCGGGCCTTCACTGATTCTAAAGTCTTATAAATTTAAATTGCCATCCCAAATATGAAGAAAGCTACACACTATGGCCTTCATATTTTTCAAGATGAAATATAATTTTTTTTTCAAACATTGAATAATTTTCTAAATATACAGTAAAGGTGTGAGTGAGTGTGAGAGATTCTGTTTAAAAATGGTAAAAAAAACCAAAACCCGTAACTAATGTTTTGATTTGCTTTTCCTATGTTCTAGTGTAGTGTATACTAAGATAATTACTCAACGAGTAGTTCCATCGATGTTCTGTCTCAGGGATTATTCACGTCACTTTTTGCAAATAATTGATACTCAGTCATCATATTACACTGACCTGCTTTGCTTTTTGGCTAAAAACATAAAACTGCAGATGCTAATTTCTATCTTATATGATGGGAAACTAGTCTACTGTGCAGTCAGAAGATAGAGTGTTGTTCTTAACGGATGATCCAGCCTTTGTCATTAACCAGTTAATGTTCAAATCCTGTGATTAATTTGTTTAATTTCCTTAATGTAACAATGCGTTTTTTTTTTTAACTGCAAGCTTGATTTATTCAGCAGAATTTGATTAGTATACCATGGAGGTGAACTCGAGGGGAATGTGTGTGAAGCTGATGAACTAAACAGTTTTTGGAATGATCATGTGGTTTGAGGTCATGTGGTGTGTAAATGGTATTTGAAGGTGACTGTGAAACAGTTTGTATTTACTGTGACTGAAACAGATATCTTTATGGCAGTTTGTGCAATGTAATGTTGAAGCCAATTCTTTACATACACCTAGGAAAAAATCATTTTATTTTTTCACAAATGCATAAAATTTCATGTTTCCATCCATATCCTGGACATTAGAAGTAATTTTACATGGATGAAGGCATTTTTGGGGGGTGGAGGTGTTGGATTAATCTGAGCAGTTTTTTTTGTTCCTTGATACCTTGGGGGGGAAAAGCCAAGCAACTCAGATAAGGCCTAAGAAAAAAAAACAGATGCTTGATTTCATCCTTATGAGCAATTTCCAAACGACTAAAGGTACAATGACCATCTTTTCCAACAATTGGGACCACACAGGCAATCTATCATTAAGGAAAGAGGCACAAATCAAGTTCCAGAGAAAATGGACTTGTGTCTGCAGGTTTCACCTCAAACTTGCAGAGGAACTTGATGGGATTTGAGGCATCAGGTTTAAAAGTATGTACGTCTACTATTTAGAAAGTTCCACATCAGTATGACCTGAAAGGCTGTCACTCAAGGACAAAGTTGCGATCACTGGTGTAAGACAGACACACTGAAATTTGCAGGTGATAACAAGGTCAAAGTCTAGTGGTTATATATGAAGGAATAAATTCCTACCTATGAAGCATGTGGAATTATTCTGCTATAAAATACTTGGAATTATGATGTAGGGTGATTACCCAGAACTACTGAACACCAAAACATGCGTGGCACTTCATACTTGGTCTTCTCGCATTGCTGTGATCATCAGTATACCCCGAGACTGGATTAAATAAATAACAACGTGAAAATACTGATGCAGCCATCAAAAAGCCTTGACCTGAACTTTGTACTAAATCTGCTGACTGAACTAACAAATCATGTCTGAACAAGAGGACAACAAACCTGAATAAGTTCCAGGAGTTCTTGTTTGGAGGAAAGGGCAGAAATTCTAGTGAAGGATTGCACGACGCTTGTGAAACGCTCCCCCAAGTGAAAGTGACCTGATTCAAGTTCAAGGCGAGGTCACTAAATACTAACGAGTGTATGCAAACGTTTGACCCACTGATACAGACAATATATGCTGAAATAAAAAGAAAATCTTTTACGTTTTTTGAAGTAGATATCCACATTAAGTCAAGCCAAAAATATGTAATATACTGTAGTCATATTAAATGTGTAGAGTTTTAATATCTTTAGCCGAGGTGTACGTCCATGTTAAACCGCAACTGTAAGAATGTTGTGCTTTTGCCTCCACGGCGGCGATAGCCAGGGCCGGAGGTATCATGTTTCCAGGTTGTCCGCCCATACGTCTGTTCAGGCCATTATTGTGAACATGATACCTTTAATGTTTTAAGGGATTTGATTGTTTATATTTTGGAGGTCAAAGGTCAAGGTCACTGCAGTCTTACTGCAAGAAGGCATATAACCACCAGATGGTACTTCTAGTTTATTTAGAAATGTAGTGCTATTTATGGTAAATTTTTAAAAATTAGTATTACACTTAACGTAACATGTTGTTTTTGTATCATCGAGTTATCCAGTTATGTAATTTATGGACTTTATCAGTAAACATGGAGGTAGTTTTATGTATTCCTAATTTTCTTGTGTTTAAAAAACTTTTTATTCCTGATTTTTGGCTGCAGTTTTGCTCTTTCCTCACTGTGTATCTGCATGATGAGCAAGGTGAAAAGCCCAATAGAAAAAATAAACTCTTGGCTGTAAAGCGACACTTTGCTGAATCGATCTGATGTATAAAGTGCTGTTTTGTGCTTGAACTTTCTGCCACTTTTTTTAAACTGTCCCCAGTTTCACTATTCATCATTGTTCTTGTGTTGCTGCTTATGAATGTCAATTTCAGTTCTTACGAAGCTAAGGCACATTACCACTTCCTTTTCCTGTATAGGATCCCTGTTTACATGCTGTGTAACGCAGTGGAATCCAAAGGTTTGAGAATATTAATGAAGAAAATTCTGCTTTTGCATTCTTTTCTAATTGAATGCAGGTTTTTTTCCCTCCATTACAAACCAAATCACCCACAGTAATGTGAGTAAAAAGTGGAATCCTGGAAATATTTACAAGCAGTAGTTTTGTAGTGTCTGGTACGTCCCCTGTTTCGCCTTAATCATTGCTTGTGCTTAAGCTGGCATGGCCCATCCGCACATTTGTGTAAAACCTGGTGATATTCTGAACATGTGCCTCAACAGAAGAGGTACGTCTTGTGCACGAGCTGAATTTTTATTCAAAGGAGATAAAATGAGAAACATCACAAATGTGCTTATATTTACATTTGCGGGTACATAATCACCTAACTATGGTGGCGAGTACTGACCAACTAAAATGCTGAATATTTTCTTTCATTGTTTTAAAAATTTCATAAATTTTCTAAGTCGACAAGAAAATCTCAGATTTTTAATGTGCTGTCAGATTTTGGACCCCACTAGCCATGTCTTTTGTAAATCTAGACTAACCTGGCTGATAGTTTAACCCTTCGTATGCATGCCTAATACTGCATTTTACTTGCTTACATTTTTTTTATCTCTGTGCAACAAAGTGGGGAAACATGGACACCTTCCTGTTTGTCATTGGTTACCAATGAGCTAGCCTGCTACCCTGGACGTTTGAGAGATATTTCTTTTCCCTAAGCTGCAGATACTCATTAGGAATTCGAACTTGAGGGGTTTCTCACTTCATTCCAAAGAGGTGAATGATCTGTCTGATCACTGTTAAATAGTAAACTAATCACCAGCTAAGCTTTCCAGTCTCATTAGATGATGTGTGCAAAAAATAGCTCCTGTACGGAAGCAAGGTTAATAAAAGATTTGAAATTTATGATGTTGGACTGGTGGTGGGGCTTTCATACTTGTACGCATTTCAGTCTAATGACTCTCCTTGGCTTTTGTTCAGTAAGTACATTTGGATGAAGTTTTGCTGAGGCTGTCGATTTAAGATGAAAGGAATTTAAGCTCATAAGCGTTTCCGTTGGTAAAATCGTCACCAAATATTACGTCTCAACTTTCATTCACATTTCCAGCAGTTGTCGTGAGGATTCATGTGCACTTGTGTGCTATGTCAAGGAAGGCATGCTGATGTAATAGAGGGTCGTGGGTCCAAGCCGCATGGTTGGTGAAGACATTTCTGTGTGGAGTTTGCATGTTCTCCCTGTGCTGATGTGGGGCTTCCTCTGGGTACTCTAGTGTCCTCCCACAGTTTAAAGGAATGCACATTTGGCTGTCCATTTTCCCCGAGGGGTGTATGTGTTTTCTCCGTGTGATGGACATTTGGCCATAAATCATTGCAAAGAAATCTATAGAATTTCCCAATGCAACATGGGTGCAGAATGGGATGATGAGGATGATGATGATGATAACAATATTTAAGCGTGTAATTGCATGGAATGTTCTTGAAGTTGTTTGCCGATTACTACTGCTTGCCACGGCTACTCACTGAGGAGATGTATTCAAGTAAATATGAAATGTTTTTAAAGCATACTATAAGCTTTCTTTTGGTATTATTCATTTAGTACTACTTTCTAAAGATTTTTTTTCTCTTCCTTTTCTTTTAGGTGATCTATAGCTCATTTGGTGGCACATCAAAAGGTCTCCATTTTAACAACCTTATTGTTGGCTTGGTGCTGCTCACAAGAGGACGCGATGAAGAAAAAGTGAGATGTGCGTGAGCTCTATCTCTCTGACACCTAGCATGGAGGCCATCAGTTGATTTTAAATGCTTGTATTGATGCACATTTTCAGGAACATAAAGGGATGACCAGAGTCTTCTTTTTGTTTTTTGTTTTTTTTCTTGTAGACATTTTTAGTTTATTTGCCAGTGAGTCAGGCAGCCATGCGACGCTTGAGGACATTGAAGCCATGCTACAAGCTGTGGATGGAGAGGTTCATCCATCTCTGAGAAAGTGTTTCACGGAGGTAAGCTGCTGCTTCAGTTCCAGACCACAGATTTTATTGCTGTTTATAATGCATCTGGTCATCATACTAAAGCAAGTTTCACTAATTGTCTGTCGTTGTGCTCTGATCTGCACCAGGCCGAAAAGGTCAATTATGAGAAGTTTAAGAACTGGCTACTTCAAAACAAGGATGCTTTTACCTTTTCTCGCTGGCTCCTGTCCAGTGGGGTGTGTGTGACCCTGACCGATGACAGTGACACGCCCACCTTCTACCAGACATTAGCTGGAGTCACACACTGTGAGTTTTTTTTAATTCTCCATAGACATTCAGTTGTTAAAAAAATCAGGTAAATATGTAAAATCAAGTTTAAAGATTATGGATTGAAGTTTTTCACTAAAGCATTTATGACACATTTGTTGGAAAATTCTGAGCTACAATGACTTTATCTTTAGCATGACAAGTCTCAGAGATGCAGTTTTGTTGGAGGGTGGGGGGGCGGGGTAGGTAATCCCAATGATAAGAGGAAAGTTACAGTCACAAAGGTCATCTAAATTTTATCCTTGATCTTTTGTACGAAATATCAAGGATAAAATTGCGATGACCTTTGTGACTGTAACTTTCCTCTTATCATTATCAAATTTGAGTGTGTTCCTTCCAGTTATTTTGTTGCTTCACCAAAGATGAAAAAGCACAATAAGGTTCAGAAGTAGTTATTATATTTTTGGAACACTCTAATTAAAACAGTTTTATTTTTTTAAATGTATATTACTAGACAGTAGGGCCAGACCAATAAATGTATTTTTTTTTGCACAAATGACAGTACAGTCATCCCTTGCTATATTGCGCTTCAGGTTCTGCGGCTTCAGTGCATCACGGATTTTTAAAAAATATTCGTCGAAAAATAAGGAAAAATAGGGTAAAGTTCAGGAAAATGCCACAAGGGGTCGCTACTGACTTGGCTTTGGTTCTCAGGTTGACCCGGCAGAGCTGACTCCAAATTTGAGTGCTGATTCTAATTCCAGCCTCTTCTTCTTCACCTCCTGTTACACGAATGCTGGGAAATTCATCTCGACTGATCAGCTTGTGAAATTTCAGAACGGAGTC
>JAQNCB010000016.1:835079-845806 GCA_030068295.1 Euristhmus nudiceps | reverse complement strand
TATTTGTTTTTAATGTTAATAAGGATACACTGTTATGCAGAGGTGTATTAATAATAATTTGATAGACAAATAATACTATTTAAAGTCACGTGTGTGGGGGGGGGCAAATTTTTTTCTTCTTCCTGAAATCACCGAAAATAATTGAGAAGCACTGCACTAGCCCAACACTGATTATTCTTCAATGCAAGCACATTAAAACAGTGTTTTGTTTTGTTTTTTTTCTCACCTCACAATCCATGAATTTCAACAGCACAAGAGTTTTCCAATCCTACTGCATTTTCCTGTCATATTGCAACCACCATCCAATTTCAGTGCAATGTTTGTTTCATAGGTTTGTAAAATATTCACCGAAAATTATATACTTCCACAGATAGAATGGGTAGAGAATAAGTCGAAGCCTGGCTTTCTTGTTCTGGCTCCAGGGAGAACATCCAGCCTTCACTGAATATATTAGCTGAGTGAATTTACTTTTCAATCGCGAGCTCTCTCAGCACACACAGTTTTTCTTTGCTTCTCGATGTGGATGGAAAGAAGAAGAGGTCTTAAGGAGACTTTACAAAGAGTCGAAAAGGCCATTAGCTTTGCAGGGCGAAAAGAGAGGGAATAACTTTCATATGTGAGCCCCGCCTCTCTCTTTCTCTCCCACAGTGTCTTTCAGCCGGTCTCTCGTTCTCATTTCTGGATTCAAGGCTATTCTAACCTTGGTCAAAGATGGTGAAATGTAGACTCCTTGTCTGGGCATTCCCTTCCTCACTTTGTTGTTGTCCTTTCTTTTAGTTTTATTCGTCAGTTTGCATATTAAATAGAAGTAGGTGCTCTTTTGATGAGTAAGTTTGTACCCTATGTATTTACAGGGTATATAATGGTGTCCTTTGAGAAATCGAGGCAGGTTTTGTGAGTAAGCAATTCTTAATTAAAGTGTGTTTGTCTGCACCTGTTGAACAGCCGGAAGGGATGTTTCAGTAAATAAACTTCATTACCCGTACAAGCATGAGCTAAACTCTAATCAGCTTCTTAGCCATGCTCATCCAAGTGTCCAAAGCCTCTGCTGTTGGTTGGTAGAAAGCCAAACCCGAAAGGTAATTTATTTCTCCATTGGAGAAATCTGCTTAATAACAAGCTTCACGCTGGTTCTCACTTTCTCCTGGGAGTGTTGGTCAATCTATTAAAAAAGAGCCACAAGAAGAAGTTCCTAGTAGCCTTCTCTTACTTCCGCTCACACCGCTATTTTGTTTCAGACCTTATCCTTTGCTTTTATTTCCCTTGCTTGTGTAGTTTGGTTCACAGTGTCAGACAATCTTACAGGTGAGGTCCAACCGGTGGTTTGTAACCAAAGTGATTTCCATGGAAATGATTTTGTTTGTTCCCCCCCCCTGGTGATTTGCCACCTTTGAGCTTGGAGAAAATGGATTCCAGCAGACAGGGTAGAACAAAGACACAAGGAATGATTGCTAAGCAGGAATGCAGGTAGATACCATAATAGCCAATCCATTTAAATAGCCTTATCTGGGCTCCCGCTATAGAAGTTCACTGGTTCGTCTCAAATATGCACAAGTGTGTGTCTGTGTGTGTGTGTGTGTGTGTGTGTGTGTGTGTGTGTGTGTGTGTGAGGGAGAGAGAGATGAAAAAGTAAGAGATGAGAAGGGTCTTTGAGCATTACCATATAAATGACCGTATCTCATACAAATAAATGAGAGATCAACAGTGGTATGAGTGTGTGTCTGTACATGAATTCTAAAAGAGAAATACATTTTCTGACAGGATCTACAAAAATTGCTCTAAAGGTGTGGCAGCTGTAAGTGATCTTGATGAACATTAACTTTAATTAGGAAGAAGAAGCCATAGGGCAATGATGCTACATGATTTACACGTAATGTATTTTAAGGGTAAATAAGATTACAAGACATTTCTATATAGATAATTATTATTTTTTTATTATTTTGGCGTGTTTAATGTAATATTAAGGTGGTTCATGAATGCAGAGGACATTTATCAAACCAAAAATAAAACAGCAAATTAAAAAAAGACAAAAACAAACAAACAAAAAAAATACAGCAAGAACTCCAACGGCAGATTCAGAAACATGGCAGTAGAGTCATTTTACCAAACATTCTGTGAATTTTTTTTGGGACGAATTTAGTGGAACGACAACAGAAAAGACTGCTGGAGGTTTGAGTGAAGTGGATTTGAAAGGTGCGTAGTTGTTTTACATAGAAAAAAAGGTTTGTGTGTGTGTGTGTGTGTGTGTGTGTGTGGGGGGGGGGGGTGTCATGGGGAAAATAGGTCAGGTCTGTAAGTCAAATGAAACAGTGTTAAACCTGAGTCTATACTGGGGCCATAATTCAAAAAACGCATATAGCTTCATGATGAATGAGCACACCTGGAGCACAGCTGGGGTATAAAACGGGAGGCAGGGTGCATCCTTGAGATGAAACTTGAAGGAATCATGTTTCCAAGTTCATCAAGATCCCCCATGATGGTGCATCAAGGACTGTTAAGGTCTGTTAAGCTCTACTGTGCTCTACTATGACTCCCACATGCTGTCATGACTGGTATCAAATCATAATAAAGCGTACGTGCCGAAACCTTTGACAGATACACGTCTGATGTACACTCAGCTTAATGCTGTCATAAAAATGTCACATGATACCTGTGGAAGTCGCAGAGGTTTGTTGAAGGGCAATCATAGGACTATTGTACGAGTCTGGACACATCAGATGACCCAGACCCATGTTTAATTTGTACTTCTATTGAAATAAAGCTAGATGGATATCGTCTGGCTTTGCACAACAGACAGAATTACATGTTCAAAACCCCATGGTGAGGCTCTATGATGGCATTTTACGTTGCACAACAGCTGGGTTTTCACACCCACAACTGTGTTTAGAATTTAACTAATTGTTTGTTGTCGATCTGTTGGATACCTGTTGTGTGACATATGTGATTGATATGAAAAAAAAAAAAATAAAAAAAATAATAATAATAAAGTGGCTGCCCTGCGATGGCCTGGCGAGCTGTCCAGGGTGTACTCTGTCTTCACCCAGAGTCGGCTGAGATGGGCGCCAGCCTCCCCTTGACCCTAGTTAGGATTAAGCAGTTTGGAAAATGAATGAATGACTAATACAGTGGTAAGGTGCTGTATTACTGATGCCAAGGTCAGTGGTTCAAACCCCACTGTCAACGGGTTGTCACTGCTGTCCCCCCCAGTGTAGCTAACTGGGTTATCAAAGGCTGGCTATGTTTCTCACTGACTGTGGTGAGAGGCTGTAAAAGAACCATTGCTGACCTTCGACAAGAGTAGGCTGCATAGCCGTCAGCATGTTCCTGCCCTGCGGTGGCCTGGTTGGCCTAATTAGAATTGAGCGGTTTGGAAAATGAATGAACGAATGAATGAATGATAATAATCATGATAAACACTGATAGAAAACACTTAAACAAAACCATAAACATATTCTCTAATTGCAATGAATGTGAATGTGATGTGCATATTACAGCTGTACCACTTATGGCTGTTAAACGGAATCATTCAGAAAGATATCAGAGACTCTTCCAGCAGGTGTCTTGGCAGGTATGTTGATAAGTGGGAAGAACTTGTCAGAAACATGAATCTCACAGTCGTGTCTCTTTGGTTTCTGGTTTTACTGCCAAGTTGCTGTCAAGTCCTCCCATTCACCCGGCTGTGAGGGCTCTGCGAGTGCCTGAGCTACAGCTTCTAAAGATCATTAATATCCCTTAATATCTGGAAGTATTTGTCTGAGTTCACATTACAACACGGTTCTTTTGCTTTTGCACGGATCTTTTGCTCAGATTGGATATCATCATGGTTCACATTTGTAACCAGGAGTGACCCATCTCTACCATTTAATGAGAAACACACCTGTCACCCGAAGGGCAACTGAGGCAGATTCATTATTCAAAGCTGGTATCAGAAGGTTCCTGCCACTTTAGCTTTACCCCTCCATCAATCCATTATCTATATCACTTATCCATTTCAGATTAATTGGAAACAGTTGAATTTGACTTCAGGTGAAAGGTGGGGTACACACTGCGATGGTTAGCAATCTATCACTGGGTTTCAGAAAGATGAACAACCATTCACACTCACATTCACTACTATGGGCATACTAGAACAGCCATTTGAACTAGACCACATAGCTTTGGATTGCAGTATGAAACAGAAGTATCCGGAGGAAATACATACCATACACTCGCAGATTACAAGGATCTTTGGCAACGTGGAGTCTGGTCCTCTTACTGCTAACATGGAAGAAAATTGGGTAAATATGTTGCGTTCAACAGTAAATTAGATTATTAGCAAAGAACCCTTCCAAGTTAGATGGTGTTCAATCTAAGACCATCCGTTCATTTTCTGAGCAGCTTAATCCTAATTCAGGTCGCAGGGAGGCTGGTGCCTATCTCAGCCAACTCTGGGCAAAGGCAGGGTACACCTCGAACGGCTCGACAGGCCATTGCAGGGGCAACACACATACAACCATTCACACTCACAAATAGCGGTGATTTGGACTATGGGAGCAAACCAGAGTACCCTGAGGAAACCTATGCAAGCGTAGAGGAAAAAATGTCTGTGAAGATTCTCAGTCATCCAGGTCATAGTATCCAAAGCGTGTGATTTCCTTCTGTCAACTGGACTGGAAATTAGTTTGAAGCCGTTTCACCTACCTATCCAAGGAGCTTCTTCAGTTCTAAAAAACTCATGCAGGTATCCAGAAGGCATCCGTTTTAGAACTGGAGAAGCTCCCTGGATAGGTAGAGAAACGTCTTCAACCAAATATCCAGTCCAGTTGACAGAAGGAAACCACACGCTTTGGGAGAGGAAAAAACTAACTCCACAGAGTCCCGAGCCTGGGAATCAAACCCAGGACCTTCTTGCTGTGAGGGGAGAATGCTCTCCACAGCACCACTGTGCCACCTCAATCTAAACCCTAACAATAAAAATGGCTTTCATTGGTGAAAATTGGTGGATTTAATTATCAATAGTGAAGCTAAGGTAGGACTGTTTTAGGATACCTGGACACCTCAAACAAATCGTAAATCTTCTGACTAATGAAACACCTTTGTGCTTTAATTTGTTAAATAACTGAAAATGGTAGCTATTCCTATGTTAATATCCCTGATAATAGTCTATTGATTTGGTGGTAGGGGTGTTAGTTCAGGCTATGGGCAGTCCATTCATCTAACTGTCAGCAGAGTATGGAACAGATAGATAGGAACAAGGCAAGACAAGGAGGAGGAAGGACCAAGTGAACAGAGTTAGCAGGGTTAGTTGAGGTTGAAGACTGCACACAGTTTGTCTCTATTTTTCTGATGCTCCAGGATCCACCTGCTGAAGGGATTTCCTTGAAAGCCTTCAGAAAGTGAGAAGGAGAGTTTATTTATGCACTGCGGATTTTGATTAATTCCTTCCTAAGACCTTCAGGCTTATTGAAATGAACATGCTAAATCGGCTTTCAACTGAAGGAGGCTCCGGGCACAGAGAGAATAGAAAGAAACCCAGAGTTCTGATGAGAAGCAAGCACTGAGCTGATAAATAAGTAATCAAAGTATTTCATAATAGCAGAGACTCTTAACCCTGCTCTCTCTCAGCTCTCCTGAGGCTGACGCTCCAGTGTCACTGATGTCGCTGATGCTCTTTAAGTCTTTTCTGAGCAACAGACACTTATTCTTGAGTTTCTTTGAGTGAGTTTGTCTTTCTATGTAAAGGTGTGAATGACTGGATGGTTAAGTGTTGTGCATGTACCCCCCACCTCCATATTTCTCCAAAGAAGAAACCCATACTCCTACTTAAGCATCCCATGCTATGAGTGTGCTATGCACATGCTTTAAATGTGAATATTTTTTAAGATTGTTATAAATATTAAATAGCATTAATGTTATCAACAAAGTGAAGGCAAATCATAAACATTCTTCCTCAAGGCTCTCTAAAGGCGCCAGTTGATATTTAAAGATTCCTCGCGCCTTTAGGTATACTACTTCCCTGGTAGGATAGTAAATGCACTCCCAGAGGGACAACCCACACAATCAGTCATAGTTCAAGATTTAACCTTTATTTCTTAAAAAAATATATTAAAAAAATTGTGCAGTGAGAAAACCACACGGCAGAGTGAACACCAGTAAAAATAATAATAAAATAAATTCCACAAACCTTAGACAAATTGTCATGGCACGGCACAATTTCGCCGCTAGGGGCGCTGTGGAGGCGCTCGGTGCAGCCAGAAGTTCCCCTTCCTCACTGGGTGATTACTAACAGTTACGTGTGGTTAAGGGCGCCTACTTAGAGCGCTTGCGAGTAACGTGTGTTTGCTGGTTTATACTTTGTCGTACTGTTTGTTACACTGTTGGTTTGTCTTGAAAAATCCCAGGGGTGCCAATAATTTCATCCATGACTGTATAATTCCCTTTTATCAGACAAGACTGAAATGTTGTATCAAAGTCCATGGTACCGTCTACAGTTAATCCTGACTACAACAGACTAAACTAACAAATTGTACCTCTGTCTCATGGCCCTTTAATGGAGCTGGATCACTACAATTTGATTAACTTTGCCTGCAGGCGTCTCTGGTCATCATCTTCATAATGAACATATGAGTAATAATATTCCATCACTTCCCAGTCAGTGTATTCGCTGCTTATTTGTCTGTGTTTGTTCATACCTGGAGTTTGACCGGTGGACTGACTGCCACTGACGCCCCATTGCTTCACGGTGAATACTCATTTTCACACACTAATGAATGACTCATCCGGTACACGGCTGTCAAATAAAACCCAAAATAATAGATTTACATCTTCACAAATGGGAAAAACACAGTGTGCTCGTTCTCCAATTGGTTGTGCAGTTCACCGGGGCACCAATTAGTCTTGATGGAAAGCATTTTCTGTGAAGCGCGAAAGGCTGGCTGTGCTGTTTCGCCCGGTATGTGATTGATTGGAATATTCCCCCTCTGGTTTGGGGTTAGCTGGGAGTCATTAGAAAGAGTTCCTCACAGAGTGCACAGCATATCTGTTTATGATTCAACAGTTTGCCCTGCTGTCTACTCAATGAGACACAATGGAAAATAACTCCGGCGAGAAATTGAGTTCGGATGTGGATCTTGGCCAGCTGAGTTTCTCCGAGTTTTTATGTCACTAAATCTAAACATTGTTCACTGACCGCGTATCTGCTGTGGAATTGCAACACCAGTGATGAGCTGTAAGACAAAAATATTAGATTTAGATTAAAAAAAAAAAAGAATTGAGGAAACTAATTCAACTCATCCCTGGTGTTTGTACGGAATTCACTCGAGCCCTGTTTACTCCTGATTAGTAGTTTAATGAATGTTATTAAATCCCGATCCATGTTCTAATTGCAAAATTCCAGACTCATACATCATTTTAATTGATATCCGCCTAGTGCCACATGTGCTGCCAATATTTAATGAGAACAATCTCACCTGATGCCGTGGATAAGTGATAGTGGCTCTGTTTCATTGTCTATGGATGCAGTTCAACTCACTCGGCTCCTCTGATCTCATTAGTACACGCTTTCACTGGGATTCTGATCTTTTAAAGGGATTGTTATAAGACACATCTGACATCTGATAACATGTATTGTGTAATATGTGTTCTAAAGTTATCTGTTATCTGTTTCTACTCATTATAGATAAGTAAACTATGCACTATTACAAGAACCGTATGTGTGCTTTAGTCGAGTTGATTACAATTTACTTTAATCTCTATATCACTTGGACTTTAATTTCCACAGTATAATAAATAATTAGGATCAGATAATCATTCTCATGTTTCATGTCTGTAATGCTGTTCTGGGTTGTCTCTTCTTTCTTCTCTATACAAACACAGTAAATTGAAAAGCTGTAATTATTTAACTTAAAATTCAGATATTATCCCCCTTTTTACATCTTTATTTTTCCCTTCAGACAGCAGTAGAGCAATAACATCTGATTCCTAATCCAATAAACTCCACGATTCATTAGTAAGCTTCTTTCCAACCTTCCCTAAAATACTGATTTGAGTGCCCATGCTGGATGGCTTGTTTGGCTTCCTCCTCCCATTTATGGTCCACTCTATGTGCCTTCTCTGCTCAGATGGGAGTGGGTCGAGATGGAGATTCTGTCAGCTTATTTTTGAAAACATTGTCTTTATGGCCAACCTAAACAACCCAGAGAGTAAACGTAAACATGGGCTAACCTCATTATTTGATATTTTAGCTTCATCTAACATGGCTATTCAACACTGTAACAACCATTTACGGTTCATCAACAACAACAACAACAACAACAACAAAGGGTTACAGACGTTTTTGAGACTTTCAAGTGGGCCCTGAGCTGGGAAAGGTTGGGAACCCCTGCACTAGCCTTTTCATGTTAAGAAAATGAAAATTCTGACCAGCAGTGTTAAATTGCTGTTTTAATACTTTTAAATAATAATAAAAAACTTTTAAAATACTTGGCCAGCTTTTGTCCTTGGCAAGATTAGCCCTCCAACCCCAATTTATTATATCTTTCCTTTTTTAAAGAAAAGTTTGACATTTTTAAATCCATATTTCATAAATTTATAAAATTTGAGTTCCTATATTTGTTGGGTTTCTTCCAGATGCTGTAGTTACTTCCTACTCCCTAAATAAGTTAAATTACCCCAGGTGTGACTGATTGTGTGAATGCATGTAGTAGACAGGGATTTCCTCTGGGGAGAATTCTCATACCTTTTTCCCCATTGGGCTCCAGATGCACCGTGACTCTGACCAGGATAAAGTGTTTGTTTTTTCTTGGGAAATCTATATAGCCCTAGACCTGTCCAAATAATGGTGTGCACAATTCTCTTGTTCCATTTCGAATCGACGGTGTAATGTGTAACCGAACCTGTAAAGAAAAACAGGGGAACATTTTGTTCTATTTGCGATCAATAAGAGGGCACATAGTCTCATTTTACAGTCTCCACAGTTATAGCAGTAAAGTACAGGGCAAAAATTGTTAAGGTGCAGAAATCATCAATAATTTTGATAATAGATCACTCTTATTTATTTCACAACGTTTCCAGCATTTCTTTACAATCTGTTATGACATTTTGAAGATCTTACTCCTCCCGACATCACATGTTCCGACAAAGTACTGGTCATGTAAATGTATACATTGCAAATGGTAATGTGTTTGAAATAATTCATCCAGGTTTTCTTTCCTGTCGTATATAATTAACCAGTGATGTATTTCAGACTACGAGCTACATAACTGGAGATGCAGAGGAAAATGATAAGGATAGATAGATAGATAGATAGATAGATAGATAGATAGATAGATAGATAGATAGATAGATAGATAGATAGATAGATAGAGGATTTTGAGAACATGAGAGAGAAGGTAAATGATGTCTGCAAGGTAAAATCTGCTGCAGTTCTTTCCTCCACTCCCCATTTTCCATCTTCCCTCTCCACTAAATTGGCTCATTAGCCTGTTTAAATGTTTGAACATTTCTGAGATGACAGGGAGAGAAAGAGACAACTTTCATTACACGGAGTAAAGGGGTTGCAAAACCCTCTTGTGGCACTAGCTTCATTAACCTATATTTGCTTAACGAGCGACTGCTTTTTTCAGTCTGGCAATTAGCGAGCTTTCTCTGACCTGTCAGATCCCCTCCCAGCCTGGTCGAACCTGCCCTTGGTTAGTATGCGTGAGACAAAGCAGACTTCCGCCACTCACTGTCTCAGCAGGGGCATCAGTGCCCTCAGCAGCCCCCTCCACTCTGTGGCTTTGCAGCACTGACAGGTGGGCTCAGCACTGCTCCAGGCTCGCCACAGGCAGTCTTTCCATACTGACTGCGCACGAGAATGAATTTCACACTGGCCCACAAATGAAGTGTTTAAAAATGATACAGGATAAGGATCGAGGCCAAAGAAAAAGCTGACAAGTGTATTAGTTGACATGCGTAGATGTGAAGTGTTGAAGCATTACTCTATTGAATAATTCTCTGTAGCAAAATTAGTGTTGAATTATTTCATTTTTGTTGGGATTATTGATTTTTAGGTCAGAGCACTTTTTAGGGGTAATATTTGGTGAGGCTCTCTAAACAGCAGCGATCAATAAAATATATTTTCATACTGAAAAGCTCCAGGCTCTGTAACTTTTAAAAAAGTGGGCCATTTTCAATCGCTCCTGGTCATGTTTTTCTTAGACCAGTGTTCAGGGGTTCTAGCATGTTTAAGGAACAGTAAAGGGCAAGGTATAAAGTATTTCTTTCAACTTCACTTTCAAAAGTACAGCACTGGGGCAGACAATAGCCAACAAATACATTCACACTTAAAGTGTGTTAAATACAAGTTAAATACAAGTGTCTACAGATGTCTTCTTTCCTGTACTATAAATAATAATAATAATAATAATAATAATAATAATAATAATAATAGCTAATAGCGCTAGCAATACGTTAAATGAATTACTGTATTTTATAACCTGGTAAATATAAAGCACGCTGACTTATAATTGCATAACGTAATGTAAAACTTTATTTAATTACATCCGCACTGCACAACAACACAAGAAACCTACCGGCTCTGCTGTCCCGGCATGTGGTACTATCCTTTATGCGGACCGGATGGAAAAACAAGCCTGAACAAAGGTTCCCGCCCAACCCACCTAGTTGTAAAACTCACTCTACAACACTGTATAATGTAGTACAATATGTATTACATGTATTTACTGTACAGGTACAATATAAATTTA
>JAQNCB010000016.1:742945-755385 GCA_030068295.1 Euristhmus nudiceps | reverse complement strand
CAGCGTACACGGACTGAATTTTTAGCGGTATTTTTACTAATATAATAATTACAGAATACATACACATTTTTTCCGATATTGAAACGTGAGGTAAAAGTCCCGAGGGAACATTCATTCAGTTTTTGAATTAGGGTTATGTTCTGCTTTAAAGATTTACCTTGCAAAGTAGAGAAAAAAAAGAAAAAATTGTTATCATTATCATCATATATATATATATATATATATATATATATATATAACACCACTTAATCCTATACGGGGCAACATGGTGGTGCAGCGGTCAGCATGTCCAGCTCACAGTAAGACGGTCCTTGGTTCAATCCCCGGGCTTGGCGAGGGCATTTTTATGTTGAGTATGTCCTCCCAATGCTTGCAAGGGTTTCCTCTGGGTACTCCTGTTTCCTTCCACAGTTCAAAGACATGCATATCAGAGTAACTGGCTGTATTGCTCCAGGTGTGTTACCCTGTGATGATCTGCCAAGCTGTTCAGAGTGTACCCTGCCTTCGCTCGGTGTTGGCTGAGATGAGCTCTAGCATCCCTGTAATTCTAATAACAGGATTAAAGTGGTTCAGCAAATGAATGAGTAAGTAATCCTATGAGGCTCGTGTGGAGGTCGGAGTCTCAGCCGACTCTGAGTGAAGGCACGGTACACCCTGAACAGCTTGCCACTGCAAGGCTTTATTTATTCAATTATTTGTTTGTTTATTTATTTATATGGCCGCTTGTTGCTTGATCTCATGGTGCATCAGATTTTCCTCATAGTGTTCAGGACGGCACTTCAGACAGGTGTTCTGGAAAAATAAATCCTCAGATAAAAGGAAGGGACAGAGTGATTCCAAAGCTGTAGATGTATTCCTGCCGGTTGGGTAGGTGTGCTAACAATGTAACACTGCAGCAGTGAATTATACAAACTAGCTGACAGACAGACGACTTCACGAACCGTAAAGTGCTGACACTGTGATGGAGATGCTTCTCTCAGAGATCACCACCATCCTGTTCTCCTCCAAAAGCATGGTGATTAACCCAGACAGGATCTTCTTGTTACAGTGCTCTGAAAGAAACATTTCGAAACCGTGAAGAAACATACTGTACAATAAAAACAAAGGAAGGCTGAAATTCTATACAGTGGAACCTCGAGATACCAAATTAATTCGTTCCGGAGTGGCTTTTGTATCATGAATTTTTCGCATCACGAATTGTGTTTTACACGTAAATCGCCTAATTCATACCAAGCTCTACAAAAACACCACATTAAAAGTAAATTTTATAATAAGGGTAAAACCAGAATGAAATAAGAGCCAAATACATTTTAATCGTTCAATATTCCGAACCTAACCGTTAATACCTGTAAATGAAGTAGATAACAGAACATAATACAAAAATAAGAAAAAAAAATACCAAAATGTGGAACCTTACCTTTCGAGTGAGGCAATGTCCAAAAGTAAAATAACAATCCATTGAACTTTGTTTCTGCCGACTTTTCAATATGTTCCTGAAATGACTCCGGCAAATGTCATTAAACTGCGCAAGAAGACGATCTGTGTGAAGGTTTTCGGGGTGTTCTTTTCCGGAGAGCAGGCATGATGGGCAGAGATTCTGACCAATAGTAGAGCAGGATCATGGTACTGAGCATGATGGGAAAGATTCTGACCAATAGGGCAGCAGGGCACGTTCATGGCGCCAATTTTAAAATTGAGCAGTTTTGTTTCGTTTCTTCCGAAGGCTGAATAATTGTTCATCATATGAAACATATCGTTTTGTAAAATGAAATTTTTGTGTACTGAAGCTTTCGTATCTCGAGGTTCCACTGTGTGTGTGTGTATATATATATATATATACAAAAACACCACATTAAATAAATTGTGAATAATAAATTGTGAATACTTCCTGTCAGACAAGCATCCAAAAAATGAATAATGAGTAAATCATAGCTCTGTCACTTCACGGCAAGAAGGGTCAAGAACCTCAAGAACCTGTGGAGTTTTCAAGTTCTTCCCATGCCTATGTGGGTTTCATCTACTACTCTGTTTTCTCCCAAGATAGGGGCAGTGGAGGACTGGGGGCTAAGGTGCTGGCTTACTGATCTGAAGTTCTGGGGTTCACATCCTGCTATCAGCGTTTTGTCCTTGCTTTCCCTCCAGTGCAGCTAACTGGGTTATCAAAGGCTGGCCATGTCTCTCTCTGTCTGTGGTGAGAGGGATGCAAAAGAACCATTGCAGACCTTTGAAAGGAGTACGCCATTGGATTGCTGTCAGCATGTTTCAGCCTTAAGAAGTACTGGATTCAAAACTGTTCTCATCCTGGATAGAACTGAAAAATTGTTGGCTGGACATAAACCAATCATTTCCTCACTTCTCCCACATAAAGCATAAAGACATGCACATTGGGTCAACTGTTCAACAAAGTATTAGTATTGGGTGCACCTCAACTCACAGTCCGTTGGGCTTGGCACCGGCTTCAAACCTGATGGTTGTGAGCGGTATCTATTTATAAGCGGTATGGATAATGGGAAGGATGTATGGATTCCTTTGATATACTATATTAATTCTTTAAGGGAAATAATTTCCTCTGCATTTAACCCATCCAAAGTGAGCACACTCAAACACATACGTGCGTAAACAGTAAGCACACACACACACACACACACACACACACACACACACACATTGGAGGCACCCAGAGAGCAGTTGGGGGTCAGATACTTTGCTCAAGGGCACTTCAGCCATGAATGTGGAGGAAGGGAAGGTGGAGCTCACTGCCTCACTGCTACACATATATTTCATGCTGGTTCTCGAATCTAACCAGCGACCTTTCGGTCCCAAAGCCGCTTCTCTAACCATTAGGCTACAGCTGCCCCATGGTGGGAGATGAGTGGGAAAATGGCTGCGGAGATGGGTGGGAAGATGGAGGCATGGATGGATGGAGGGACAGATATTAGCTGGATGCCAAGCTGCTGGATGGATATCGGATCAGATTTGTCATACTTCGTGTATGTGCTTCCCTATGTGAACCACTGACATATTTTACGCTGTGGCTGGATGTAATGACTGACATGACCCAGATCTTTGTCAGTGTAGAATACGAATCGTCGAATACATGGTGCATGTGACGTCTCAGATAAATGTGCTATTGGAATCGATATTAAGAATAAAAAAGACATTTGTGCATTCTTATTTGGCGATGAAGTTGATGGATTCATCATTGACACACACACACACACACACACACGAAGGCTGTGAGGATGAATCGTGTGTGTCTGTGCTTCCTTTCTCGGCACTGCTTTTCTTCCTGACTGAACTCCTCAATATATGCTGATTACTGTTGGTTCAGCTTGGAAAGACATTTGAAATCCTGCTGTTCTGTCAGCATGAGTGTGTTTTGTTGGATGGGATTTGCGAATGCGTGTGTCTGAGTGTGTACATGTGTACGCGTGTGTGCGCACACACTGTGTGTGAGTCTACAATTTTCTTGACAGGGTGACAGAAATAGGATAGATGTGGTGACGGGACTGACAGAAGACTAAGACAAAACACACACATGCACACATGCATCCTGTTGAGACGGCGCAGTGACTGAAAGGTCATTATCTAACACGTCCGACGTGCAGAGGGATGCTTTCTCTCATCTCTCCTCTCTCTCACTCTCTCTCTCTCCTCTCTCTCTCCTCTCTTCCCTCACTCTCTCTCTTTCTCCTCTCTTCCCTCTCTCTCTCTCTCTCTCTCTCTCTCTCCTCTCTTCCCTCTCTCTTTTTATCTTTATATGTGTGAGCGTTGTCGTTTGTTCCTCAATGCCTACATTTCCACTGTTCTGATTTGGATGCAATATTCCACAAATTACTCTGGCAGTGACTCAAAGACGCATGCAATCATGCATATTTGGCAACCTAAAACCACTACGCCTGTGCCGACGTGCATAACACTTTCTCTGCATGAAGCCCTGTGTTTGATGATGAATATATTCATGCGGTGTATTCTCATGCTGCACACACACACACACACACACACACACACACACACACACATATTCTTTCAACATTGCAGCTTGCAGTATGCGAGAGGAGAAAAGAAAGTAGAAAGCACGGGTCCAACTCAGGGCCGGCGCATTGATTGGCTGCATGAATCAGATACGCACGCTGCGGATTTTTCGATCTCTCATAGATTTTGTAAGCGGGTGGCAGGGGACCTTTGTGGCTTTTCAAAGGCACTGGATTCCTAACTGCACCAAGTTAGGCCATTAATCTCGCAGTAAATGACATGTCATTCCTCGAAAGCTCCAGTTTCTATTATCCCTGCTAACACACCTTCAGCTGTTCGCTAACATGTGACCATATGGAACATAGAGTACACACAGGGAAATCTATTTCTTTTGACACTTCTGAAGTAAAGCAATTTCGCCATATGGGAATGTGTAGGCTTTGGTAGTGCGTATGGACTTCCAAAAGTGTTGCACAGCCAAAGGCGTACTTTCATTAGCAATCAGCAAATAGCAACCCAGGTTTCATTCAGGCTGGCAAGATGGTCAAAAATGAGGATTTTTTTATAGTTAGGTAAAACTAGGCTGGTCGTATAGTGCTTCCGGGGTTGTCTTAAACCGGCAAGGACAAGTATTGGAGAAAGGATTAGTCTTTGTCTCATTTGCGCTCACCTGTGACTTTTCTCTTTCTTTCACTCCTGCACACAGTGAGCTGATCCACATGTTAGCATGGGGATCTGGGTGCGGCTTAGTGCGCTCAGCATCGATTAGCCATCACCCTCGCTCGTTCTGGCTTTGTATTGGCCTCGGCTGAAAGCTTTTCACACCATGAATAAAGAAGCAGGATTGATAAGCCTGAAATCAATGCTCGGCATTTGCCCTGCGGGACGCTTCCTCATCAGCATCTTACCGTCTCCTCCTACAGATCGCTCCCATGTTGTAAATGTAAAATGTGTGTGTACTCTGTAGTCCTACGTAAATACAAGGAATAAGCGCCTTTACTGTAATCAGTGATTTTTTTTTAATCCAATTAAAAAACGGAATGAAACGATTCCCGCACACCGTGTCTGGAATTTCATTATTCGCCCTCAGCTATTCTTTTAATTCTCTTGTTTTCCTCACCTTTTTGGTTTTCCGGCATAATACGCTTATCTACATTTGAATTTCTTCGATAAACTCGTGAAAATAGCACAGACTCTGCTCGGGTCTCACATGTGCTCTAATTATCCGTTATAATCCGAGCAACGTGCCAGGATTATAATAAGAGAGTGGAGCGCTTCCACAGAGCCTCAAGCATTAGAGCAACTACAGTGACCCATGTGTTTTAATGAAGGTTTTCTATTCATTGTAGTGTAGTTTTACACTTCACAAATAAATGGTCCAGCAAAGAACAAAGGAAAACTTGCTAAGGTGAGTGTGGGATGTAGCGTGAAACCAAGTTTTCCTGGAAACAACCTGAGGCCATTTGTGTGTCTTAAACAGCCCCTGATACCGTGCTGCCAGTGGTGTATTAGAATGCAGCACTTATATAGCTACTCAGAAGTTTACATGGAAATGAGTTCAGACATGTTTCAGAGACAGACGGTTATGCCACGAGGAAGATGTTCCTTGTGTCTGAATACACGTGTTTGTGTTTTGGACAGCGCTAATAAGCTTTCACTCTCTAGCCTCTTGGTCTACACCCAAATGATACTCCACGGAATGACAGCGCAAAAGTGAACACATCAGTATTGAGTACAAATCAGGGTGGTACATGTTTATATTAAGTGCTCAAGGGGAACGGCACCAGACCCTTTTTAAGGCAGCCTGTGGAGGCGACAGTGAGTCGCCCCGTCCCCTTTCCGTAGACTTGGGGACAGCGCCTTGGGCAAGGCTGGGTATCCCTGAAACCTCCCTGGCCAGGGTTAAAGTGAAGACCAACGGCGGATCTAGCGAGCTGGCATTGATGCAAGCATCGGTCGTGAAGGCGGATGAGTTACGACCTCCAACTAGTGAACGGCAGTTTATGGCGGAAGAACAGTGGAGAAGGGGAATGGTGGTCACCCATCGTCCACCCTGTAGGAGGCAATGGTGAACCATGACAGTGTTTAGCCTAGTTATACCATGAAAATGTCAAGGAAGATTGGTATTTCATGGTCGCCAACGTCATTTGATATGGCACTGGGGAGAGAGAGAGAGAGAGAGAGAGAGAGAGAGAGAGAGAGAGAGAGGGAGGGAGAGGAGCATAATTATGGAATGTTCTCAGAGAGAGAGAGAAGCGACTCAAGCTCAATTGTTGATAATATGTGGGGAAAAAAGAACTGTGTTATTCACTTTGTATATGCCTCTGAACACAACACTTTCAGGGCCAAATTAATTTTTTCAGAGGAAAAACTTTAATAGTAAGTAAAAAATTACCTTACAGGATTGGACAAAAGGAATAAACTGTTATTTTAAGTTTTATTGCTCTCCACAATGCATTACAGGATGTTACAAATTTGCACCAATAGTCCTCAGGGCATGGTAAAATAAAACCAGAATAGACGACGAATGATGAAAAGTGGTTTATTTTCCTGGTTTGTCAATTTGAACTGTAAAAATTGAATCGTAACTTCCCTGATGCTACAATGGAATGAGCTTCTCTCTCTCTCTCTCTCTCTCTCTCTCTCTCTCTCTCTCTCTCTCTCTCTCACACACACACACATGAGATTCACAAATGCTTTCTCAACTAGAACTGTTGCAGTTTTTTGAGACATTTTCATTGGACAACCCAAAGTTTAAGTACTAACTTCAAATATGAGGCAAAGTCCTGCGTTCGCACTCAAATGTTTAAATCCATGTAATGAAAGTCTGTCTGAAAATTAACTAATTAGTGATTAAGTGTTGCAGATTTGCAACCTCAGCCTGGAGAGGGTTACGGTGTAAACTGTAATGCCCTGGAGCTACTAACTGCCATGACTGGTAACTTGACTGTTTTTTATTATAGCTTTATAATGAAGAATGGATTATGCTTGAAATACACCTCAAATGCTTCCTACATATACATATCTTTATTATTTATTGATTTTTTTATTGATTGATTGATTGATTGATTGATTTTTTCTGATGTGCCTTATGTTTTAAAAAGGCTTGAGCTCATCCGAGCCAATTATATCAACAATTTATTTGACCACAAATTCGTTGTGTGTGTGTTAGCAGGTCTAATTACATTCACACTTAGGAGCAACTGAGATTATTCATTTAGCCTAAAATATCTCTGTCTTTGGACTGTAGGAGAAAAACAAGGCACCAATTATTATTATTATTATTATTATTATTATTATTATTATTATTATTATGGGAGGCATGATGGCATAGTGATTAGCATCTCCGCCTCACAGCAAGAAGGTCCAGGATTGTAAACCCGAGCCCGGGTATCGCACACACACAACCATTCACACTCAAACCCCCAGCTATGCGTATTTTGAACAGCCAGTTAGCCTAACGTGCATGTCTTTGGTCTGTGGGAGGAAACCAGTGTTTGCGGGGGTTTTCTCTACCTGGGGGTATGAGTGTGAATGGTTTGTGGTGTGTGTGTGTGTGTGTGTTGCCCTCTAAGGGCCTGGCAAGCCAGTGATGGTTGAGATAGGCACCACGATCCTTGTGACCCTAGTAGGATTAAGAAGCTCACAAATGAGTGAGTGAGTATTATTATTAGGAGTACAAGTAGTACTCCTCTATATTAGTAACATTATATTATTATACCGGTACTATATTAGAAGTGTTATACTTTATTATTATTATTATTATTATTATTATTATTATTATTATTCTATTCTATTCTATTCTATTCTATTCTAAAAGAAGAACCTAATCTTACCTTCACTCTAGTTATGAATGATACAATGCCAAATGGTAAGAGAATTGTTCGTGAGGAAAAGGCCCAATCGCTGGCTGGTGGAGTGGAAGTGAAGTGGGATGCTTGGCGGTGTTGACAGAACAGGTTGGTTGGCATCTTGTAAGAGTCTCTTGGTAGCCCATTAATAAGCTGGTGCAAGGCATACAGCAGCATGACCCATAGCAGCAAGAAAGTGAGAAAAGAAGGAAAGAAAGCAGAAGCACTATATCTATGCATGCATGAGAGAGACTTGGAGAGACAGGAAGAGGAAAGGGAGAGAGTGTGTGAAAGACAGCATGTAATGGAATGAGAGTGAGGGGTCATGCCCTTGAGAACAGAGAGGGAATGAAAAGGAGTAGGTCAGACAGATCCCACCAATTGAAGCAAGTGCCTAGAAGGGGGCGAGATGAAGTGTGAGAATTACCTGCGTGCACAGAACACCAATGTGTCCAGGATAGTAATAAGTAAAGCAGCATTGTAGGACACACTCTCCTCAACAGCATCTGTCAAATCCTTCACAAAATAGTGATTGGTTTGATTGTTGTGCTACGAAAGTCTGTCCCCACATTCCGTTTTAGGTTAAACTTATTCACCATGGGGCCATATTCAGATTCCGTATTAAACGCGCGTAATGGGAAGATGATGGCAAACATTGAGGCATCCAGACCTTCTATATTAAGGCTTAGATATGATTACATCCCATAATTGGTGTAGATATTTCTGTCTTGCTGCTTATGTTCTGTTCCAGCCCCATCCCAATGGTGGACAGGATCTTGTGGCCTTGGGAAATCACTGAAATACTGAAATCGTTGTCATATTCATGGCACCAGAGAAAGGAATTGTGCGTTGTGACATCAGAGGATGTGTAAATTGTTGCCAGAACAAGATGCCCAGTATTCAAAGTATGTTAGACTAGAATCAAGCAAAGCAATACGTGTCAAGGGCCCTGCAGTGGACCGGAGTGCACATCAGGGTGTGCCCTGCCTTTCGCCCCATAATCAGCTGGGAATAGGTCCAGTTTTCTCACGGGCGTAAACGGGATAAACAGTAATATAAATGAATGAGTGAATGGGTATAGGGTTTGGCGAGCTGCTCTGGGTGTCCACCGCCTTCACCCAGAGTTGGCTGAGATAGGCTCCAGCCTCTTTAGTAGACCCTAGTAGGATTAAGTGCTTCGACAAATGAATGAATGTTTCTGCTATATCCTTAGATTCCCATTCTTGGTTGACAAGAATGGAACCCTCTGTGATCCTCTGCTGTTAAAATAAATCAACGGTTATCTGTTATGTTTTTTGTTAGCATTTTGATAATGCTAATTTTATGCATGGGTAATGTACTGGACGTAAAACAGCTGACATCCCAGCTGATACTGGGAGAGAGCAATGTACTCCCAGAACGGCTCACCAGAACATTGCAAGACCAGCACGCACACAGCCATTCACACTCACATCCAAACCAAACAGCAATCTGTAACAGCCAATTCAACTAAAAGACTTTTTTATTCATCTTAAATGCATTTTTTTTGGACTGTAGGAGGAAACCGGAGTACATGAATGAAACCCACATGAGCACCGGGAAAAGATACAAACTCCACATAGAAACGCCTAAGCCAGGGACTTGAACAAAGGACCTTCTTGCTGTGACAAAAACGTACTCACCACTGCGCCAGCATGTCGCCCTTATACTGTAATAATATTACATTCATCCATTTTCTGAAACGTTTAATCCTAATTAGGATCGCGGGGAGGCTGGCACCCATCTCAGCCAACTCTTGGCAAGGGCAGAGTACACCCTTGACAGCTCGCCAGACCATCGCAGGGCAGAAACATGCTGAAAGCTATGCAGCCTACTCTTGACGAAAGTCAGCGATGTGTCTAATCACAGACAGTGAGAGACATGGCCGACCTTTGATTAGCTGCACCGATGTGTGCTGATATTGCATTACTATATTTCATTCATTCATTCATTCATTTTCTGAACTGCTTAATCCTATTTAGGGTCGAGGGGAGGCTGGCATCCATCTCAGCCGACTCTGGAGGAGGGTGGGGTTCACCCTGGACAGCTTGCCAGGCCATTGCAATACTATATTTCATGCGACAAAAATTCTAAATGTTGTCAGGAGGCAGGGTGTGTGAGGTTAGAGCAGCCTGAGATAACGCGCCCCTTAATCACAAACTTGCTTAAGGCTCAAGGGCACCTGTGCTGTCTCCGACACTCAAAAGATCGATGCTTAGCTTTATCGCTCTCACTTCACTCCAAATGTACATCAGATTAGACTCACTGCTGATTGTTATCCCATTTATCAACAGCCACACATTGCAGTTCAGCGAGCTATTGCATTTCCGTTAAGGGCTCGTGTCCAGGTTCTTATGCCTATCAAGGAAGCAGTCTATTATTTGGAAATACGCATTCACCTGAACACCTTTCACTCTATTTTTTATTATTATTTTTTTTTTGCTCCAGTTCTGAAATTCAGCAAATAACAGCCTTTTATTTTCTCTGCACTAATACATCTGATTTACCTCATGAGGAGTTTGGTAATTAGCTGATGACTTGTATTAGGTGTGCTGGAGAAGGGAAAACACAGGATTGAAGAGAGCATTGGGTCTCCAGAAAAGGAGTGAGGCTTCCTCCTTGTTCGGAAAACCTGCACAGAATAATAAGGACCTGCATTGCATTATTCTCATTTTACGCAATTTGGTGGTGGGCTGATAGGCCACTTTTCCACACTTGTGTTGTTTGAAGTCTTCACTCACTTCCTGTCAGGACGGTGTATTTTTTGTTTATCATCGCAGCTGGAAAACAGTGGCAAAGTGACAAACATGCCTGCAGGTGGTTGCTTTCAAACCGTGATTGATGGTTTTGTTGTGCTGCAGGAAATTTGAACTGTTATGGCTATTAATGAATAGGCATTATTTCACTACCGGGAGATATTATTTATCTGTGATAGAACACCAGGTTCTTTGAGAACAGTGAGGGATCCTCATTAATATTTACTCGTTTTATTGCCTTTATCTGTCTTTCTGTGATATTTACACATCCGCAGATGAGCTCTCCATCGGGAACCTATTGAAGTTGTTTCAGGTGCTGTCGATGAACATTTTTGTATGCCTCTAGCATTCCAGCCTAAAGAACGATCACAATCAATGGTGCAGACATTTATAAAGCAATGCCATAAGCGCCTGGTCTGATGTCAGAGGTTGAAGTTTGGTGATGACAGGATGACACGGTGCGCGCTGTCCGTGGTGCTGAATAAGATCAATCACTATGAAAGATAAGCCTGTTACTTTCTTTTATCTTTCTTCTTTTTTGGATTGGACATCACTGATAAATATGTGTGTGTGCTGCTTTGAGATGGTGCGCCGCGCCGCCACAGTCTGATCCCATATGTCATTTGGCCAGCTATCAGTAATGGTTGTTGTGGCAACTGGTCAGGTGCTCTTGGTGACTCGGGCAAATCTCAGCAGCTTGAGAGTTGGAGTCTGCACTTACTCAGTATCCCCAACAGAAAATCTCACATATTGCATGAAGCAAAGTTCACAAATAAGAGAAAAACGAAGAGATAAATTTCAGTTAGGACGTACTTCAGTTTGTATCAGATTTTTACATAAAAGATATACATGCACTTTCCAGAGTGGGCGTGGTTAGCAGTTTGGACGTGTCCTAATTTATGATGCTTTAAATCCTTTGATCGAATCCCAGTGCTTTATCACATACTGTGACATATTTTCTAAAGAGTTGAACTCTGGATTCTTGTAGAATGCTGTCAAAAAAATTGCATTTAAAATTTTTCAATTGTAGATTTTCTGCTGAGGTGATTCAAAGTAAATTTACATTAAAGATAAAGAATCTGTTTAAAACTGTTTGAAAGATATGGATTGTTGATCCAAAGGCTACTTTGGATTAACTCTGGTCTCTTACTGGGCAACACAGAGGTTTTTATGTTTTCCCCATGCCTGCATTGGTTTCCTCTGGGTACTTGGTGTCCTCCCAGAGTCCAAAAACCATGCACATCTGGATAATTGGCTGGTTTTGTGTGTGTGTGTGTGTGTGTCTGTGTGTGTGCGCGTGTGTGCGCGTGTGTGTGTTCGTGTGTGTTCGTGTGTGTGCGTGTGTGTGCGTGTGGTGTGTGCGTGTGTGTGTGTGTGTGTGTGTGCGTGTGTGTGCGTGTGGTGTGTGCGTGTGTGTGTGTCTGTGTTGGCCCTGTGATGGACTGGTGAGCTGTTCATGATGTAGCCCACCCATTGTTAGCTGAGATAAGCTACAGCTTCCCTATAACTCTCATAGGGTTAAGTAGTTCGGCGAATGAGTGAGTGAGTGAGAGAGTGAGAGAGTGAGAAGAGTGAGAAGAGTGAGAAGAGTGAGAGAGTGAGAGAGTGAGAGAGTGAGAAGAGTGGGTGAGAGAGTGGGTGAGTGAGTGAGTGAGTGAGTGAGTGAGTGAGTGAGTGAGTGAGTGAGTGAGTGAGTGAGTGAGAGAGTAAGTGAGAGAGTGGATGAGTGAGAGAGTAAGTGAGAGAGTGGGTGAGTGAGTAAGAGAGTAAGTGAGAGAGTGGGTGAGTGAGTGAGAGAGTGGATGAGTGAGTGAGAGAGTAAGTGAGAGAGTGGGTGAGT
>JAQNCB010000016.1:519269-530598 GCA_030068295.1 Euristhmus nudiceps | reverse complement strand
AAAGGCGGAAGTCAAGGCATTTCTTACACTTTATTTACATCTATGTACAATTACACGTATGTATTTTATATTAGTTATATTTTATAAATATTTTATTTACATCTTAAGCATTATTTTTGAATGTTTAATTGTTATTATAAGCATTTATAGTGTTGAGTATGTATTTATTGATATTATTTACTCATATACATGTATGTATACGTCAGTCAGGGGGCGTCGATTCTACTTTGCGGAAATTCGGTGTTCACGTAGGGTCACGACCCCCCATTAACCAAGAAAAGTGAGGGATCCCTGTACTATTTACCTCTTGACAACCAGTATTGCTTGGTAGCATCAACTAATTTATACAGGTTACTTCAAGTTTCTGGCAACCAAAACATTGGTCATTAAAACCAGTATTCTCTTAAGCAGTAGCATTGTTAGACGTTTCCACCGATCTGTTTTTGTGGAGTTGTAATGCTGTTATTATTTCTCATGTATGTTTCTTGAACTGGGCGGCACGGTGGTGGTGTAGTGGTGAGCACGTCCGCCTCACAGCAAGAAGTCCTGGGTTCGATTCCCAGCCTGGGTGTTTGTGTGTGGAGTTTGCATGTTCTCATCATACTTACCTCTGGGTACTTCGGTTTCCTCCCACTATCCAAAAACATGCACAGTAAGAATACTGAAATTCTGCAAAGTAGGATCGACGCCCCTGGCTGATGTATATGTGTATGTGTATGTAATATCAAGGCTGTTCCAGATCCCCACTAGGTGTGTGTATGGTTGTGTGAGTGTTGTGCCCTGTGATGGCCTGACGAGCTGTCCAATGTGTACCCTGCCCTCGCCCAGAGTTGGCTGAGATGGGCACTGGCCTCCCCGTGACTATAATTAGGATTAATGGTTCAGAAAATGAATGAATGTTTCTTGAACTCTGAACTCCTATTTCTGCATCCTCAGATCATTACAGAGGTGGCGAGGTCAATCTCCCCACCACCATTCCTTATAACCAGGCGAATGAGCACAGCTCCGCAGGATCCTACCCCAGCTCTGACAGAGCCAGCAACAGCACTTCGGGTATGATGCAAGCACACACCCGATCACAGCAACCTTGTGGGCAGTGACAGGTTTAACATCCCTTAAAAACCTACCGTCAACAGCAGGAATTTGCTTGGGTCCTTCTGTTTCTTATTTTATAACTCAGTTATCATGCAGTCGTCTAAATCGAGTAAAAAAAAAAGAGAATCGAAGAGAAAAGAGAATAGTTTGATCGTTGTATGGCTTTTTAGGAATTTTTTTTATTTCAAGTAATGCAGCTTATATTAATAATTAATACATTTACAGGGTGGAAGTACACAGCATTCTTGTTTGCGTTAAAAGTTAATATTTTTATTCTGCCGTGGTAAATTAATTACTGTACTGTAGTTTTACAGAAGGTAAAAGAAAGTGACACAGAAAACTAGATAAATATTATAAATATATATAAATATTATATTATATATTTAGCCATAGATGAGGCAAAACATTCCCGGCGTTTTTCATATTAACGGCTCGATGTGTGATGGTTACTCGGTTATTTTGCGAAAGAATAATTAAAATCCAAGACCTTCAGCATGAAGGGAGACTAATAAGAAGAAGCACCATCTTCAGCGCTAAGCCTTAATTTCACAGGATTTCTTTTCTGTCATGGTGCTTACACTAAAAAAAATTAAATATTTAACCGTGGACAGAAAAAGTGTGAACTCTGAAATACGTTTGAAGTTCATCTTTTTATTCCCCCACAGGGAGTCAGAATCATAAAAAAGGAACGCGCACCCCTAAACTGTCAAAACAGAGTGCAGTGAACTGGGCGGAGCCACTTCCCCCACCCCCTGTGAATCCCCCTACAAGCCGCAGCTCCGAGGATTACCTACAGCCCATGGATAAGAGGTACGTACACCTACACACGATGGGGCCGGTGGCGTAGCGGTTAGGGCTCATGATCAGGAGGTCGTGGGTTTGAATCCCAATGAGACCCCCAGTGTGCTAGGACCCCTGGCCAAGGTCTTAACCACAAGTGTGCCTCTGTTCACCCAGCAGTATAAATGGTAGCAGTAAAAATACTGGGAAGGTAATTTGCGATGGACGAGCGTCCCATCCAGGAGGAGTTGAACTCCTCGTCGCTTCACGCAACAGAAACCGGGGGAAAACACCAGCACTGATGAGTCACTGGGCTCAGACATGACTAGAGACTGTGGATATTCCAAAGGTGAGATATCGTGCACTGATGTTGCCGTTATTCCTTTCAGTTTTGATCCAGACACCCAGAAGCTTCAGAGCCGCATGTACCTGCATCAAGGGGAGACAGAAGAAGAAGAAGAAGAAGAAGAGGAAGAGGAAGAGCAGGAGAATCGGGCCAGGTGCCCCACTCCTCCTGTTAGAGGTGCAGCGTCCTCCCCTGTGGGAGTGTCCTACAGTCACCACTCCACAGTCACGCTCCCTCAGTCTCCTCAGGGAGACCTGCACAACACCCAGGAAGATCGCAGGTACTGGATTCCTAACAACTGGTCATCTACAGTCTGCCTGCTGCACACAACTCACGAACAGGAAAGAAACACTCCAGCATTGGTTTCAACTTGGGGTCTATCCTCATCAAATGGAGACTGGAGTTTAGATCGTAGAGAGCTTTGAGTTCACTCAAGCCGTGTACATGAATACAGGAGAATGAACCTGCATTCCATAATGTCGAATATTGAGAAAGAGTGACAATAATAAAACACCAAACAACATGCATTATATATTAGGAAAGTTACTGTTTAAATTGATAACAGAGGAATGACAATAATGATATAACAATAATGATATGATTATTAATGATAACTAGAATGGTTGTAGACAACACAACACAGCCTGAGTAATCAGTGATTACATTCCTTATACTCACCTACACTGGAAGTCTAGATTTTTTTTTTTAACATGGTGTGTGCACAGCTCTATATATTATTCTAAAGACATATTTAGGTTTGGGGAAACGGCAACATTGGAATTAAGAGATTCAGGATATTGGTTTAGTAAGATGGCACTTCCATTTTAATTTAAGCTACATGAGCTAGATTGGGGCGCCACGGTGGTGTAGTGATGAACACGTCCGCCTCACAGCAAGAAGGTCTGGGTTCGAGTCGCAGCCTGGGTGTTTCTGTGTGGAGCTTGCATGTTCTCCCCGTGCTTGTGTGGGTTCCCTTTGTGTACTCTGGTTTCCTCCCAATGTCCAAAAACATGCACAGAAGCTGATTGGCTGTTCCAAATCTCCAGGGTGTACCCTGGAGTCGGCTGAGATGGGCACCAGTCTTGCCGCGACACTAATTAGGATTGCAGGGATCCCTCACTTTTTGCGATTAATTGGGAGTCAAGAAATAACAATAAAAAAAATAATAATAATAAAAATTAAACATTCAAAAACAATGCATAAGATGTAAATAAAATATAAATAAAACATTAATAATATAAAATGCATGTGTGTAATTGTACATAGATGCAAATAAAGTGGAAGAAATGTATTTGGGAACTGAGTCCCAAACCGGAGTCTGTCGTGACCTTGCAGCCTTTCCCTTAACATTTTCCCTATTTAATAGTGAAAAAGTTAAGGGAAAGGCCACAAAGTCATTACCGATTCCGGTTTGGGACACGGCCTCTGAAATCTCACTGATTGGTCGAGACGAATGTCTCAGCATTCGTGTTAAATCATGAAGAAGAGACTGGGATCCGAATCCGAGTCAGTAGCGACCCCTCACGGCATTTTCCTGAACTTTTTCCCTGTTTTCCTTTATTTTTTTATTTTTCGATCCATATTTTTAAAAACTCCGCGTGATATAGCGAGCGATGAGTGTAATCGGTTCAGAAAATGAATGAATGAATGAAAACATTTGAGTGAGTATTTCTTTAAGGCGTTCTACAATAGCTTTGTATCGGACGTACATTAAGGTGGCATGATAGGGCACTAGTTAGCACGTTCACCTCACAGCAGGAAGGGACTGGGTTCGATTCCCAGGCTGTTGGTGCAGTTTGCATGTTCTCTCTGTGCTTACGTGGGTTTCCTCCCAGAGTGCATAAACATGCACATCAGGCTAAGTGGCTGTCCCAAATTTCCTGTGAGTGTGAATGGTTGCGATGGCCTGGCGAGGTGAACCCCGCCCTCTCCCAGAGTCGGCTGAAATGGGTGCCAGCCTCCCCATGACCCTAACTGGGATTAAGTGGATTAGAAGATGAATGAATACGTACAGCATGGATAAAATAAATTTTCTTTTTTATTTTTAAGAGGATTTTTATGAGGCAATTCCATGCTACAGATTGAGTCGGGCAGTACTGGACTAAACACTGGGTTATTTTATGGAAACAAACTATCTTTTCCAGATCTTCCGAGTAGAGATCATGAAACATGCAAGCATACGATACCTTCCATGAGCGATACGATCTGTCTTGCAAACTGTAAGCTAATTCTTCCAAAAGTTAGTTTAATGGTTGCGGTCACAGCTCTGTGCAAACCAATCAAATCCTTCCATTTAGCACTCAGGGGGACATTGCTTTGCCCTTCTCCTAATTGCTGCTACAAAGTAGGGACACAATGTGTCTCTGTATACTGCAGCATTACATGTCGACATCACAGGACCTTGTGCCCGAGTACGAACTGTGGAGGAAAAAAATCCCAGTCAATTATTTTTTATCCATCACACTTTACAATAGTTGATCCACTTCCAGGCAAGTCGCACTGTCCAGGTTTCTGGCGCATCCAGATTCATATGCCAGGCTGGCTGACAGTGAAGCATGATTTATCATACTAAAATTAAAAAAAAAACAAAAAAAAAAAAAAAACACTTCACAGTGTTATTTATAATTGAGCAGAGCAGCTGAAGCGGTGCATAAATTTAACGAACAGTCTTGCTGGAAAGGTGTTCTGGAGTGGTGTCATGTGGAGGCGTATGCAGAAATATATATATATATATATATATATATATATATATATATTTTTTTTTTTTTATCCCACTTCCACCCACTCCTTGAGTAATTATTTTTATTTGTATCTGCCCATGATGTTTTTCTTAATTAAACTTGATTCTGTTTCTAAAATATGCATAATCAGTAAATTAAACTACAGCAGCTCTCACCACAATAAATAATTGGCAAAATATGAATAAATAAATAGACAACTACAAGTATTTCCAATACGCTTCCTTTACTAAAGAATGTGACTTTTCGCTGTGTGCCAAGCTTCATACATATGCATTATGTCCACCCAGTCCTCATCCGTATGAAGCTATTGGCCTGATGCACACCTCTGTCACCATAACACAAGGCGTTATGTATCCCACCACCTGCCTTAATGAGGCAGTAAACATGAAGTAAGATTATGTTGAGTATCATATTAAACCATGGAATAAATGTTTATGCCACTTTTTCCCTCTTTTCAGACGACACATGACGAGCCCACCTCCTCTACCCCAGGCCCTCTCACCCTCGCACACCTACGCCTACACCGACGGCGATGACGAAGATTGCGATCCCACAGATGGCGAGTCAGGCCAGAGGCAGTACCAGCAGCACCCAGGATCGCACTACCAGGCTCAGCAGCAGCACCAGCAGCCGGCCCATCTCACACGCCGTCTGCATCTGCACAGGGGCCTGGAGCAGACTCCGGCCTCGAGCACGGGTGACCTGGAGAGCTCCGTCACTGGGTCGATGATCAACGGCTGGGGCTCGGCATCTGAGGAGGACAACGGCTCCTCGGGCCGCTCCAGCGCCATCAGCTCCTCTGATGGTTCCTTTTTCACCGATGCCGATTTTGCCCACGCTGTCGCCACGGCAGCTGAGTATGCCGGCCT
This sequence comes from Euristhmus nudiceps, assembly GCA_030068295.1. Lineage (NCBI taxonomy): Eukaryota > Metazoa > Chordata > Actinopteri > Siluriformes > Plotosidae > Euristhmus > Euristhmus nudiceps. The sequence continues at coordinate 524,767 of JAQNCB010000016.1, read as the reverse complement.
GCGATTAGCCCATTATCCAGGGGCGGGGCCTGAAGACATCGGAAGGGGCGGTGAGTCAGAAGAGTCAAAGCCTGATTTGAAATAACGCTTGATATGCGATTATTTCTTCCGTTTTCAGTTGCCAGAATAATGGAACAGTTTAAAATGTTGCAGCTTTATAATTGCTCTGAAGACTTTTATTTTACATTCTGTGATTTTAGACACAAATATTAACTCTGTACCGGGCAGTGGTGACCTCGGGGTAAAGTGCTGGATTACTGATCCCAGGGTTGGGGGTTCAAGCCCCACTATCAGTGGTTGTCACTGCTGTCCCCCCAGTGCAGCTCACTGGGTTACCAAAGACCGGCCGTGTCTCTCACTGTCTGTGGTCAGAGGCTGTAAAACAACCATTGCTGACTTTCATCAAGAGTAGCTGCATAGTCGTCAACGTGTTTCTGCCCTACGATGGCCTGGCGAGCTGTCCAGGGTGTACTCTGCCCTCGTCCAGAGTCGGCTGAGATGGGCACCAGCCTCCCTGTGACCCTAATTAGAATTAAGCGGCTCAGAAAATGAATGAATGGATGAATATTAACTCTGCCTCCTGATTAGCCAGACTAATATTAATGTGCTAAAGAATTCATCTCTGAAGCAAATCGTAGTATTTGGCAACCGATTGCCGCACTGAAAAAATGGTGTTCGTCCATGCTATTTTTAACTCTCCTAAACAAATTAGCTAGCTGGTATTCCAGAGCCTTTTTCGACTGTTTCCTATAGCAATGTCCGCTGCATACCAGTCCATTCCACAAATATTTTTAATGCACTTCTGTTCTGGATTGGATGGCCATTTTTTTGAATGCATCACACCCCACAAAATTATACACAAAACGTTTTACAAGCTGTTATACGAGGAAGAAGTACCCAGTTAAGAAAGGCAGCACCACCTCAGAAGTCCATGGCTCTGGTTTTGTAGAATTGAACTATGGTGTAATGTATTGGGAGGAGTTTTGGTGGTCAAGTGTGGCATTTAGTGGCTGATCTATTTAACATTGACTCGTTTCTCCTGAGATTTGAGCAACAAGGCAAAAAATATGATTGGAATGCATTTAGGCTGCATAATCCGCATACTCAAGACACCAGAGCAGGAGTAAAGTTAAAATTGGCCTGACTTGCTTGGCTCGGTATCTTAAAAGAGACAGGAATAGACTGCCATGTTTTTCTCTCCCTTGAAGGCCAAAGATACCACATTGGCCACCGTCCCAGTAGCCCAGTGTCCACGGACAGCAACATGAGCACTGCAGTGATGCAGAGGAAGCCGCCCAAACGGCACAAGCAGCACGCAGCTGGTCACCAGAGCCAACAGCAGCAACAACAACTACAACTACATCAACCCGATGAATATACAGACGGTACGATGCTCAACGGTGTCGTGTGAGTCCATGTAACAAGTACCCCAAAATAAAAGGCTGAGTGTTACTGTTTGTGTTTCCTCCTCCAGACCCAACAATGCCACTGACCCCCTCGTCAGTTGGAATGAAGACCACTAATCAGGGTTCCAGGTGTGGATATGAGGAGAGGGGTGCAACTCTGCCCAGGATGGGCTGTGGAGAGTCCAGAGATCGGCGAGGAAGTGCAGGAGGCTACCGGACAAGAGAGGCGTCAGCCGAGCGACGAGGGGAGCATGATAAACACCGGAACGTACACGGAGGGAAAGGTGCCGGCAAAACACAGCAACACGCAGGTAAATATGGCATCGGATTCCGCTGCGAGATTCGGATTTCAGTGGTTCCGAGCGTCTCGTGTCCTTAATGTTTTCTGTCCTGCCAACTTGTGCAGCCGCAGAGGACATTCCGCCGTACAACCGGCCATCGTTCCCTACAGCACAAGGACAGAGGGAGACTCCAAGCTCCTCGAGTTCTGTTTCATCCCGGGGTTCTGGGGGCCGCCGGCGAGGAGAGTCAGGACCAGGAGGACGTAAAAACCCCAGTGATATAGGACTACCGAGCTTGGGGGCATTTTCCCACCAGGAAGAAGAGTTAGAGGTAGGACACTAAGGATCGTCTCTTTTAAAGCTGGGGTTGGGAACCGTGCAAAATTTGAAAATAGTATCTCATCAGGACTATGATTAATTCTTCTTCTAAGGTCTTTCAAAAGCCATGTTCTCTATCAATATGCACAAGCTCCACCCTGACTGCTGGCTTGTACAAGGTGGGGTCGAGTATAAGCAGGGAGACACGAGAGCATTCGATTGGATATTCATTCATTCATCTTTTGAACCGCTTAACCCTAATTACGGTGGCGGGGAGGCTGGCGCCCATCTCAGCCGACTCTGGGCGAGGGCATGGTACACCATGATCAGTTTGCTAGAGCACTGCAGGAAAACACACCCAAGCATTCACACTCGCACCTCGAGGGGATTTGGAACAGATGAATAGCTTGCTGTGCATTTCTGTGTGGGAGGAAACAGGAGTACAAGGAGGAAACCCACACAGGAACACCCAAGCCTGGGAATCGAACCCAGGTCTTGTTGCTGTGAGGCAGATGTGCTAGCCACTGTGCCACCAAAAACACATACTGGATTTTAGTGAACGTGTTAGCCTTCACCGCTCCTGGTGCATGATGGGAAGAGCTGTCTTAAATGGTAGATGATCAAAATAAGGAGTATATGATGGCAAAAATATCAGCGTTTATAACTTTATATTATCGTTTTGGGAGGAATAAATGTAATTTCTAATCAACTTGTAATTATATTAACAGCTGTAATATCGCCTGGTGTGCTCATCAGGTCATGATTTTTTTTTTTTTTTACCCCCCCATTCTGCTTCACTGATAATTCCAAGTGCTATTACCTGGATAGCAAATAAAACTACACATCGACTGTTTGATATTGATTTTGAGAAAAAGCTCAAGGGCATCTTTGTAGGCAGACTGTTTTTCTGGGTTTATTAAACCCTGAACTTGATTTCCCAAACATGTCGTATTACAGCAATAATTTGTCTTCGCACCTCTATTCAACAAATGAAACTCGGTGAAACTCCCAGACCACCATCTGAAATTTTCTGCTTGGCTTTGGCAACATTTTCCCCATAAATGAGCTAATTAGAAATGGATTTACATCAAACTCAAATTAGTGTAAATTACTGTGGTTCATTATGCAGTCGGATCGGAGCGGCGTCCAGCACCACTAAAGGGCTTATTTACAGTTTTTCACTCTTCAGTTTTACAGTGTTTCCAAATGCTTAAAAGCAGAATGGATAATTTATCTTGATACCTTCATGGAAAAGAATTGACACCCTTGCCCTGTTTTTCCCCCCTACAGCTGCTGGAGAGTTGAGGATCCAGTCAGGATGAGAAAAAAAAGATCTCTGATTGGATAATTAGCTTCGAACTGTGCACCATACACGATTCAGACCATCTACAGTCATTCACGATTATGTAAATGATCTGTTCTGTCCTTATAGGCAAAAAAAAAAAAAAATGACCAATGGTTAATGTTTTCTCTCTTATTTTTTTTCCAATCTGCTTCAATATTTAATCTTTTCAGTGTGAGCAAGAGGGAAAACTGGATGCTCTCAAATTTCTTTTTAAGTAGGTGATTCGTTCTGCTTTAGAGCCCCATCGACTGGTGTAAGTTTGAGGAAAGGAGTGATGTTCCCACGCAGGAGCATCATCTATATAATCTGCTGGTGTGAGTGGAATAGAAGCTGCGTGTGGGAGCAGTGGACCATCGTCAGTACAAAGAGAGATCTCTTCACTCATACTGTGATATCGTACTTCAATATGGTCTTCCCTCTCACTGCTCTCGAAACATATTTCCTGGTCACGAAAACACGGGCATGAGGGTCGCGATTGTAAATTTACCAAATCATTGAAAGAATTGCTGCCATTAGATTTTTTTTTTATTATTTTATTTTATTTTATAATTTTTTTTTTTTTTTACAATGCACTGTTGTCATTTTGTTATTTGATGTTGTTATTGTTAATGTTCTATATATATTTTTTTGTCTTTGGTTTCAAAAGCACAATCACTAAACATTTCTTTTTTTTAAACCATTCTTATGTATGAAGCGCTCCACATTATATGAGGAGCGGAATAAGTGGTGTCTCATTGCGCATTGTGTTTGACATCGGATGAGAGGACGGGCTTATTTGCTTCTGTTTATTAGTGCAAACGAAACAGGATGGAAATAGGGATGACTCGTTCCACTTTGGGTCTCTTACAAGCCATGTAATCACAATATAGCGGAATTGAGCTTGATCATGGAGGGGGCAATCTGTCATCTCATCGTTACCAATGATGACATTTTACATTTGATGAGACAAATGCACTTAAATGAGGGTAAAACAAGAAAATGTGCAATGGGCTATATCTTTTTCGATTTAGAAGGCTTGGATTAGGAGTGTCCTCTCCGTTTTGTGTTGAGAAGTGATGATCCCAGAACAAGGTGTGTACTGTAATAATAAGAAGAATGTCCGCCACAACCGAACAGAGAGCCTTTTGTGGCTTTATCTGTCCTGCAGGATCAACTGTCTATACTGTATAGAAGTGATGTGGACTTCGTTGTGGGATGGGGAGGGTGGAAAACCTGCTCTGGGGATCTCTGTGGTAGTGCAAAGCACCGCTGGGCTCACCTAGCACACAGCTGCTTCGGTTTGGTTTGAATCCATGCTATTGCAGTACCTTTTTTTGTTTGTTTTGTTTTGTTTTTTTTTAATTGATGAACAATGTGTGTGAGAATATGTTCTCTGGGAAAAAAAAATAATTGTGCTGTCCATCATTGTTTGGTGTTTACTATGTTAAGGAAAAAAAAAAGTACAACTGCTTTAAATTGTCAGCCATAACTTTTCATGACTGATAATCTGATATTTAGAATGAAATAAACCGTGTCATTTCCCACCTTATTTATTATTAAAACATTTTTCAAATGCTATGTTCTGTGTGGTTTCTTTCCGCCCCTGTGATATTGTGAAAGACGTTGGAAAGGCAAGCGAATCCTCAGTGCCGCATGCATCATTTCTCTAATAAAGAAGTGACCGAACTCCACTCGTCCCCTTTCTGACCTTAGTCTCCTGAGAGAGCAGTGCAGCTAGAACATTGGTTTACTTACTACTGGGGGGGAAAAAAATACAGCAGGGAAGATCATTGTGCACATTGTGAACAGTTTCATGCTGAAATTGGCACCATGGAGCTTTGTTTTACATCATTTAACCTTGTTTATTCTTATTAATATAAAGCACTGTAGAAATTACTATAACGTAGCAACATTATTTGGATATAAATTATTTGGGTCAATATTAACACTCAAAAATCTACAAACTGTCCATAAAACCAGAGAGGCAAGTTACCTCCACCATGCAGCAGGGATAATGTGGCTAACATGCTCAATATAGGTGCTGGTTTTGATTATTCATGAGCCATCTTACAGTATGAAAGTTCTTATATGTCTGTATTAGTGGTCCATAGAATCAATCTATGAATATGAATATAGAATACAGGGATACCTCACATTTCACGGTTAATC
>JAQNCB010000016.1:508112-519169 GCA_030068295.1 Euristhmus nudiceps | reverse complement strand
CTCTCTCTCTCTCTCTCTCTCTCTCTCTCTCTCTCTCTCTCAAGTGCCATATCAAATGACATTGGCGACCATGAAATCCCAATCTTCCTTGACATTTTCATGGTATAACTAGGCTAAACACTGTCGAGTTTACCTTCTACAGGGTGGACGATGGGTGACCACCATTCCCCTTCTCCACTTTTCTTCCTCCAGAAACTGCCATTCACTAGTTGGAGGTCGTAACTCATCCGCCTTCACCACCGATGCTTTCACCAATGCCAGCTCGCTAGATCCGCCATTGGTCTTCACTGTAACCCTGGCCAGGGAGGTTTCAGCGATACCCAGCCTTTCCCAAGGCGCTGTCCCCAAGTCTACAGAACGGGGAGGGGGAGCGACTCACTGTCCCCTCCGCAGGCTGCCTTAAAAAGGGTCCCGTGCCGTACCCGAAGCATATACTAAAACTCTGAATGAGTCTAGAAGCACACTGTTATGTAGCGTGGTTTTCTTATGTTTCTGTTTATTTTTTACTGTAACATTGTCTGGATTTAAAATCATAATTTTAGACACAGGGAGCACATGGACCTCACCTGCCTATGTAGCGGTTAAAATATGTAAAAATAAAGTAGGAAAGCTAATTTTTATGTTCCTGTGTAGTATATATTATAGCAATCACTGCCTCAGGTTTGCTGAATGTTGCCGAATTGAATAGCCTGAGCAATATTCTGTCTTGGTACTATTCATTAACTTCAACCTTGCCTTGTACAAATAATTATAACATTTTTTTAATTAGAACCTCTACAGGTAAACTATCTAGTTTCAGTAATGCAATACACTACAAGGTTTCAGCACGGGCACAACTGGAATGGTATGGAGCGAAGTCTATAAGGCCCATCATGTTCCACGATATCCATGCCATGTTTCCTTCAGGTAGGTAATTATGTTTTTTTCCTGATGACATCCTATCAGCTCAACAAGAGCTTAAATATAGTATTTTACAGTGCATTTTCGATGGGCTCTATGAATGTACAGTTTAGACTAGAAAGAAATCAGCCCTAGTCTCACTTCTTCTGCAATACTATGTATTTTTTATCTCTGACCCTTGGTGGTGCTGTTGTGTTTGCTTCTACACAAATCCTGAATAAACCAGCCCTAAAACCTTTCCTAACAGGAAATACCTTAAAAAAATGTGTTATTTTATTTATATTATATTTTGAGTCCATTGAAGACATGGATGACACCACTAGTCACCATCCAGTTTAATTTAATTTAATTTAATTTAATTTAATTTAATTTAGCATACCAGCTTGAATTTAAGCATTTAACCTGCCATGCATTTAACAACATGTTGTGATGTCTCATATTTCCTTTCAGTCATTTTTATCCAGAAGTAAAGATGATTATAGTCTTTCCCATGGTTAGTAGTTCCGCTCATTACTTCATTTTTCAGCTTACAGTCTCAATAAGACCTTTGAAGCAGAACCGACATGTTGCTTTATTTACAAGGAAACATGGTGTGAGACATTATGAAATAATTAGCAATTAAACTTTGATTTTTATTTAATGTAACTTTTTTTCCTGCTATTGGGAAATTGAATGAGACTTGCAGTTTAATTAACCTCACTCATGAACCTTTGCGGTTAATCAGAATACCGTAGCTCCGCACTGTCAGACTGAGAGGGATTTGTCCATTTTTAAAGCATGTCCGTCATATTGTATTCCATTGTAAGTGTGTGTGTGTGTGTGTGTGTGTGTGTGTGTTCTCTAAAGATGAAAATGCTTTAAAGTTTACATCCTGATATCAGTACAGCATGGTTGAATTCTTGAATCTGATTGGTCAGAATGTGTTAATACCTCAGCATTAGTTTTTGTTGTTAATCACATGATAGTACATTGTTGTTTCTATAGTAACAGCTCATTCGCACAGACTTGTACAGAGGATGTTCAACACAATCTAAAACTAATAATAAACAGATTAGGAAAAAATCTAAAACCACACAATGAACAGGAAGTGAGTAAATATTATAATAAAATGAGTAAACATTAATGTTTAAACACATTTGTTTTTATATACAGTACATATTTACACTGTACTTATCCTCTTGGTTATCACACTGGCCTTACAATAGGAAGGTCCTTGGTTTGAACCCTGTTGTTAAACCCTGTCATGTGGAGTTTTCATGTTCTATCCACGCTTGCATAGGTTTCCTCTGAAAACTCTGGTTTTCTCCCGCCTGCCTGATGATAAATTTGAGCCCCTTTAGATGTGAGCCTCATTACTTTAAAAGCTCTTTTAGTGCGCATGAAATGAACCTTTGATACCCCATGCTTGTTTATTGATGGTTTAAAGTTTGCTTGCACATTGCTCTATGATTGTTTAAATTTCATTCCATTGTTGCTCAGGGTGTTCTACTCCATCAAGAAGGCTAAGTGCTTCACAGCTGTTGTTGACCTCCACTGCATCGATCTGCCTAATAGTTAGGGACTACACCTTTATTCAGGCTGTAACAAAGGAGTACTCTCTATAAACGTATTGCCATGGATACTGAGTCATAAACTAGCCGACATCATGTTAGAGTCGGAGCCAAAGATGGTACCTGGACAGGCTCACAAGTTCCAGATGCTCCATTGAAGGACCACTAATATTTGAACAAAACAAAATATTTCCTGTTGCTATATTTACAGCATTACAATATTAAGGAGGAACTCTTTATTATTATTATTATTATTATTATTATTATTATTATTATTATTATCATCATCATCACTATCATTATTATTATTATTATCATCATCATCACTATTATCATTATTATTATTATTGTTGTTGTTGTTGTTGTTGTTGTTTGTTTGTTTGTTTGTTGTTTGTTTTGTGGCACTGTCGTTCTGCTTGGCACATTCTTGCAGGAAAATTGTCTTTAATTCCAAAGGGTTAGGAGAGTTCATCTCATGGACTTCCCCTAAAATCTTCAATTTTCAAAGGAATTCTAGTTGAGACTGACCATGTAAGGCCTTCGTGAGTTACATCTTACCTCCACACTTCACTGTAGGGATGTCCTCCCTTGGATCATACACTCAACCCAATCTTCTCCTAAAATCTGGTCCTAAAAAGCTCTTGTTTGCCAAAATACATGCTTGAATTTTTTTTATCATGTATATATGCGCTTCTTGTTAGCAGGTTTTTGTTTGTTTGGTTGGTTTTTTTTGCTTGAGGAGAAGGGTGACATTGCACGTCATTGCTTGTTGTTCTCTCTGTAACATTTGGTTGTGCTGCTTTCAGCTCATCTTGTATAATTTTTTCAAGTGATTGCTGACCTGTTTTACCGTTAATCTGAAAACACGTTGTGAAATCCTGCAAGGCATACATGTCATTGGAAAAATAGCAAAAGAAAACAGAGCACACAGATTGACCAATCAGCCACCTGAAGACTCAGATCAGTTGATTAAATGCTGTTTTGCTGCTTGGTTGAAACAAAAACCTGCAGCCACACGGCCCTTTTGGGAATGAGTTTGACACCTGTGGTCTACAAACTCCAGCTGTCGTAGGAAATGGGAGATTCGTACGAACTCACCGTTCGTAACAACCTTTGAGACCGTAGCCTAAACAAAAACAAATTGTAATAAATCATTAATATTGATTAAACTTTGGTGTACGCAGGAGAGTCAACATGAATTGGGTTCATACAATAAGTTTGCTAGGGGTTGCAGCACAATCACAATCTTTGAAAACTGTTGAGCACAACAAGCTTTCAAAAAGTCCATGTTGCAATCCATTTCCATCTGCTACATACTGGGCTCCAAAACGCCTGATTCCTCTTCATTTGAAAGCTGAAAGTCTATTTCACATTCATGAAATATACAGATGACTTTTTTGGCAACTAAGTTTAGATAAAATTCATTAAAAAACTCTTATCAACCACGCGACAAAGTTTATATATAAGCCTGGTGACATACTGATCGTGAGTTCGGTGATGCACACAACCATCCGTGGCCGGGCGCCCACGAGAGCTGATTACACGAGCTCTCAGATAGGGAGGGGATGGTGTACGCTCTGTTCCCCGTCACAAACAGCCATCACTATGCTTGTGATGGATCTCTGTAAGCTCATGCATATAAAGGGATGGATAGTGGTTTCCTCTGAGCGTGCTACGCTGTTCCTGACTATGAATGAGCAGCAGTGTGAAAACATGTGGCAGGCTGGCATCACAAAGCACACGTTGCCTTTGCCCCTCCTGGGTGTAATAGTAAAGGATGTAAACTAATTTATGACTAAATTAGGGGGGAAATTGTGTCTCATTAAACCATCATTTTTATAGCATAATATTGTAATTGCAAAAATGCTGGAAAATATTGCGATATAGTTTTTTAGGTATATCATCCAGTCCTACAACAATATCTTAACAACTACACATTTTAAACATATATTCAAGGATAACATTTACTTTTTATCTGATCATGTTGCCAACCACCATACTTCCTTTTGACACTTATGTTTTCGCAGCTATAAATATCCTCAACAGAAATAAAGTAAATAAAGTATAAACTCCTCCGTACTGAAGTGATCGTTACGGCTTTATGTCTCAATGTTAGTAAGCACTATCACTGGAGACTCCTTCCATTAAAAACAAATCTATTAAGACCCTGCAAATGACTTGTTACTGCAAAAACACTAACTTCTTAGGTAGTGCACATCAATATAAACCAGTGATTTAGCTGGTGATTTAGGTGATTGAGCGGGGATAGCTGACCAATCAGAATTCAGAATTTGTGTAAATTGAAATTAATTGCTCAGGAAAAGCACAGCGTCACATACAAAAGTGCATGCTTGTTTTATTTGTATCTATTAAGCCTGCTGGCTAATGGGGAAAGTATGACCACACACACACACACACACACACACACACACACACGCACACGCAGACACAGAGGGAGCATTCTTGCAAACATGTATATACACTCCCATGCATCATTAACATCTATACCAAGCACCCATATATAAGCACGCTCATCCGTACACAGTCCTAATGGTGCACGAAGGCCTCATTAAAGATCTGTGTGTATGTGTGTGTGTGCATGTGTGAGTGTATGTACATTGTGTGAAGGAACGAGGAGTAGATACTTGTACCCCTCCCATTCCGTGCCTCTTTTCAGTCCCTTTCACAATCTCTATCCTCCATGTTCTCAGATATTAGCTTTTCCTCTTTGTATTGCCTCGTGCCTCAGTTCTCTCTCTCTCTCTCTCTCTCTCTCTCTCTCTCTCTCTCTCTCTCTCTCTCTCTCTCTCTCTCTCTCTCTCTCTCTCCAGCCCATTATCTCACATGAGCAGGCAGCGGGCTGGCTAACCTTCACTTTAGCTGCTCCGAGCAGCCGTAGCAGGTGGCCTCTGCCTCGAGTTAGCATTATCCTCGCCTTTCCTTGTTTCGTGCCCTTCTATATTGCTGTTGAATTAGCACATTGCTAACACTAAATCTGTCAGGCGGGCATCAGGGGGTGACAGACTGCACAGCAGGTCAAGCTCATGTTTGCTCACGTGCGTCTGGCTTAGCACCACATGTTTCTTTCTGATCAAATGTGTGTATGTGAGCGTGACACTGCTGACAAAAAAAGAAGCAAAATCCAATACAATGAAAAAGAGTTTTAAAGTAAGTAGCTCGAAGTTAGGGGGAGGTGTTTTACCACCAAAACTAAACACTCACTGACTTCTACAGCACAGCCTGAACGCTGAGGCGAAATCAAACCTATAAAGTGAATGCTTCATTTAATAAATACACACCCACTTAATTAATTTGAACACAGATTAGTGATTATTCCTTCATTATTCATGGAAACAAGCCACTATAGCTGAGTTCCAGCGATCTCTGCTTTAGTCATCAGGCTGCGTCGCGAACGCCGCTTCACACTTCCCTGTATGTTACACGTGCGACTGGATGATTCCACCGGAGGGCGGAACTGGTCACACAACTTTTCTTTAACACTCGTAAAATTCTGGAAACTCGATACTGCCCCCTATTGACCATATGGTGGTGTAAGTTGGCGTATTGCATCTTGTTTACACGTCTCAGTAATTTCTGAGGATGGGCACAGATGAGGCACCAGATCGAAGCAAGATACATGAGGTAGCCAAAGAAAGTTCATCTGCAGACTTAGTGTTTCTTTTATATTCCCTGATTGTTTATCAGCTTGGGGGGTTGGGGGGGGGGGGGATGTCGGCATAGCGATTAGCATGTCCGCCTCACAGCAAGAAGGTCCTGAGTTTGAGTCCTGGCTCAGCGAGGGATTCTGCCTGTGCAGGGGTGGGATTTCCCCAGGTAATCTGGGTTTCTCCTACAGCCGAAAGACATGCTAATTAGCAGTTAAGTGTGAATGGATGTGTGTTGGCCATGTGATGGTCTGGTGAACTGTTCAGCATGTACCTTGCCCTTGCCCAGTGTCGGCTGAGATGGGCTCAAGTCTTCCTGCGACTCGTGTAGGACTAAACGATTCTGCAAATAGGGTATTAAAAGAACGAGTCTTTATAAGCTTCTAACAGATGTACGACAAGAAGAGGGCAGCTGGAATACTGTTCACTTAGCATCATTAAGGCGAATTAAATGTTAGCCACATTATGTGGGAGGTTATATGTTGGCTACGTAAGTCGAAAAATGACATCAGAGATATTGATTGGCGATCTACAAAACAATGCTTACTCCTTTATTGTATACACATAATGAAAAGAAATGCAGTGATACGCCTCAAATTTATTAATCTCAACATAGACCTTAGTATAAGTATACTTGTTTCCTTTGATCCTTGGACTGGTTAGGATTTTCACGGCAACCTTTTTTTCCCCATTTTCTCCCTAATCAAGTCATAGCCAATTTCCACCCATCAGGCATTGCCTTCCCTACCGCACGACCACCACTGACCAGGGTGAAAACTTGTACATGTCCCCTCCGTGACATGCATTGCTAGCCTCCTGCATCTTTTCGAATTGCGACGCCATGAGAGCTCAGCCAATTAGCTCCCGTGGGCTCCAGGCATGGACGGCTGTGCATTAAACCGGATTCGATCCTGCGATCTCCAGGTTAATAGTGGCGCACTTTGTCAATGTGCCACTCGGGAGCCCCACTGCAACTTTTAACCAAACCAAAATTGTCAGCAAATCTAATTTACTGACATAATTGCGTAAAAGACTAAGCAAACCTTTCACCAAGGCTTGAACATATTTGAGCTGACCCCCAACAAACAAATACACAATTATAAACTCCTGTGGTGCATCTAATTTTTTAATAATCCGAAACTTTAGAATACATGGAATCAGTTGCCCTCTTTATCAGCTCTACCAGATCTACTAAACACCCCACAATTCAACTCACTTCTTTCATTTGTCAGTGCTGAGCTTAGTAGCGGGATCATGTTCATACCAGGGTTTTGTTAAAACTGACTGAGCACTGATTTATGAATGAAACCTCAGGCTGCTAAATGGTTTTGCAGTGAATGGTTTGTTAGGAGTACTGGAAAAAAACTCCTGGAGCTCGACTGACCTGGTTGCTCGAAATTTACACTTATACAAACCGATAAACCAATAAATGTATTGTATATCACAGTGTATTTTTGGAATATGTAGTGCGCTATACACAAATGTATGCGTGCATGCTGTGCATTTTTGATTTCTTCATTCCACACACCACTCGGTTGGCAGCGTTCCTCCTCTCTCTTATTAAAGCAGTCCTCTGTGTCTGGCCTGACTTTCCATCACCTTGTAAGTCTCCTCTTTAATTGGAAAGAACACGAGCGCCCAGGCATGCTCCCGTCCACAGAAATGTACAGATAGACGGGCAGAAGGAGAGAAAGAAAGACAGACGGATACAGCTAAAAAGAATGAGCAGTTGAGAGCTGCGTGGGTAGAGACCCGGGAAGCGATTACATGCGAAGTAGAGCTCACATCTCAGACAGAAAGATATATGATGAGGTGTCGAAGGTAAAGGGACGTATTCACACTGAGCAGAGCAAAGGGTGGAGGAGGAGGAGGAGGAAGATGAGGGAATGAATGAATAGGTGCCATGCTCATTGTGGAAGACAGAAGACAGAATTCACCCAGAGTGAGGCTTTTAGATGGAAAGACAGAGTGAGAGAGAAAGGGAAAGAGAGAGGGAACAAACAGAGAGAGGGGATGATAGTGACAGTGAGAGACAAGGAAGCAAGAGGTGAGAATGGGACAGAAAGAAAAGATTTCGCAGGAATAAAAGAAAGGTGTGTGTGCGAGAGAGCGAACGTGTCCGATTTCCCCGTCGCCTCACCGTCCTTCTTTAATATGGTTACCATGACAACAGTGTATCAGTCGGGCACCAACAGAGAGTCCATACCACTCAGCAAGCGAGTGTGTCTGAACGAGTGTACGAGTGTTCCTCTTTCAAACATAAAGCATTAGATATGGCAAAAAGAAGTGGGTGATATAACCGACGTATTATATTATGACATTTCAGAAACGAATAACTTCGGTACACATCAGAGTTCAGATACTTTGTCATGTAAATGTCATCTGAAGGTCGTAAAAGAGCCGCATTATCAGCATCATATCCAAAATCTACATTGAGGCTCGAGCTGGCAACAGAAAAAAAAGTCAGACGTCTCTATCTGCACGTCCTGCACCTCCTGCTTGGGGATCCCCCGACGATCTCAGTCCAGCCGGGAGATATGAGCCCTTTAAATCCTGCGTCAATAACACAGTGTTTTCCCTCTCGGTTGGCTCTTGCATGCTTCCAGAGTATGTGCTCAAGGAGGAAAACTCATTTTACTTGCTTGCACCAATGACAATATTCTTTCAGTCATTGTCCAAGGCTCAAGACTGCAAGTGGGGTAGGAATCGTCATGGACATATACATCAGTTAGTACACCAATCACATGCTTCCATCACCAGACATTACATGTGGGCTCCTTTCTCACTCTCTAAACCCTGTTGGATTTCATTCATTCACTCATTTGCCAAACTACTTAATCCTACTAGGGCCCGAGGGAGGCTGGAGTCTATCCCAACCGACTCTGGGCGAAGGCTTGGTACACCCCGAATAGTTCGCCAAGCCATTGCAGGGCCAACATGCACAACCATTCACACTCACACTTACAACTAGGGGTGATTTGTAACAAATTAGCCTAATGTTCATGTCTTTGGACTGTAGGAGGAAACCCACGAAAGCTTTTACCATATTTCTACCTCTCACAGCACCTATATTCAACGTACAGGAGAGGCCATTTTGAAGGTGGTCCATGGTCCGGAAATTGTTGTTGTTGTCAGGAACCCTTTTAAGAGTGTACCCTACCTTCCACTGTAGTCGGCCTGGATAGACTCCAGCCTCCCTGCAGCCCTGATAAAGCAAAATAAAGATCCACGTCCATGAAACACCCAATGTATGTAGAGGAGTTGGAGTAGTTTTTAAACTACCCAGACAAGATGGTAAAAAAAAACAAACAAACAAAAAAACCTGCCCCTAGTCCCTTTCTCCAATCCTGCCTGCACCGCAACTGGTGCGGGTTATTACTCGTTCCACACCTTCAAACAGCTCACAACATTTCAAGAACTTTGTTTCTTTTAGAGCAAGCAACATCATGAGGCAAAATTTTTGAAGCAAAAGCATCAAATTCTGTCAGTCAGTAAATCCCCCTCCGAAAAATCCAGCTTAGTCTGGCCGTCTACCAGCTGCCAGAAGCACAGGACGAGCCAAGAGGGTAGAACATTATTGCCAGTTGATACGTAACTGCTGGTAGATAGGAAACGTTTTCTGAATTAGTGCTCATGTTGCAACATCAAATAATTAAAAAGAAGAAGAAATGAACACAGCGGTAAGATGATTAAATATCTAAAACTCGTTGATCAATTTGATCATGTGATGAAGAGGTTGGGAAAAGGAATTAACCAGACGGCTGAAATCATCAGCTCGGCCTGTGAAAAGACCAAACGCACTCATTCATTCATTTCTCAAACCGTTTACCGTCTACTAGGGTAATAGGAACACTGGAGCCTATCTCAGCTAACTCTAGGCACAGGTAGGGTACACCCTGAACAGCTCGCCAGTTCATTGTAGGACCAACACTCACACTTAAGGGCAATTTGGAACAGTCAGTTAATCTAAGGCACGGGTTTTTGAACTATTGGAGGAAACTGGAACCGAGATGAAATGCAAACTCCACAACGAAACAGCCTTGCCAAGTCCAGGACTGGAACCCAAGACCTTCTTGCAGTGAAGCTGTACTAAATACAGAAAAAAAACTATTTTTAAAAATCAAGGCAAGGCCTCCTTCACCTGTCAATCAACTTGTCTCAGATGAATTTTTAGACTTTAGAGCATTAACGGTAACATCAAGCCTGAATGATGGACATTGTGGAAGTGAGAGTGCTGGATAAATTGGCTGGTCTTTAAAGAACATGCTTTAAAAAATTTACAGAGAAACTTATAGATGTTTTGGGTTTAGAAAGCAGCCAGTCATTTCAGCACATGTTCAGATTTATTTCCGATCAGTAAAACCTTAAAAACGCCAACGTTCTCCTCGCGAGCCGTTTATGATGCTCTCCGGCTGCACTGCGTTTATTGATAGTAAACATGTGTGTAGCTTATGGGAGATCCCAGAGCAGCGTGACATGCCGTGTGTGTTTTCCGTCCCCGTGTCAGGTGTGACAGAGGGTTAGCCACACTGTGACGTCTCTGTATGAGTCCCACAGGAGCAGCAATCTGTCGCTGTTACATTAATGACACCATGAGCAATGTCATCCCTTCAGCCGCGCGCCGCTAACAAGCAGGCCTTCATTATCAAATTAATTGGAATACATTTTGATTAAAGACCACCCTTGCTGAACCTTCATCACCCGCACCTTTATCACCCCTTCTCTCGCTCTCTCTCCCTCTCTCTTTCTCCTTCTCTCTCTCCTTCTCTCTCTAACTCTCTCTCATTCTCTGTCTCTCTCTCTCTTTCTTTCTCTCTCCCCCCCCTTCTGTCTCGCTCTCTCTCTCCCTTTCTCTCTCTCTCTTTCTTTCCCTGTCTCTTTCTCTCTTTCTCTCGCTCTCCCTCCCTCTCTCTTTCTCTCTCTCTCTCTCTTTCCCTGTCTC
>JAQNCB010000016.1:475776-493831 GCA_030068295.1 Euristhmus nudiceps | reverse complement strand
AAGATGTAAACAAAATATAAATAATATAAAATACATACGTGTAATTGTACATAGATGTAAATAAAGTGTAAGAAATGCTTTTGAAGAATGTTGTTATTTCAGAGCTGTCCCAAACCGGAGTCGGTAGTGAACTTCCGCCTTTCCCATAACTTTTTCCCTATTTAATAGTGAAAGGTCTCAAGGTCACTACCGACTCGGATTGGGACGCGGCCTCTGAAATCTGAAAAGCTAATTGGTCAAAGCGAATTTCCCAGCATTAGAAGAGGCTGGGATGCAATCTGAGTCAGTAGCGACCCCTCGTGGCATTTTGCTGAACTTTTTTCTATACATTTTTTTATTTTTATTTTTCGATTAATACTTTTAAAAAATCTCCGATGCACTGAATCCGCAGAACCTGAAGCACGATATAGTGAGGGATGACTGTATTCTCTAGTCTGTTTGTTCTGATTATGTTTCTGTATCAGTTCTGGCTACTAATGTTTATACTAATG
The DNA here is from genome assembly GCA_030068295.1 of Euristhmus nudiceps. Taxonomy (NCBI): domain Eukaryota; kingdom Metazoa; phylum Chordata; class Actinopteri; order Siluriformes; family Plotosidae; genus Euristhmus; species Euristhmus nudiceps. The sequence continues at coordinate 493,340 of JAQNCB010000016.1, read as the reverse complement.
AGCTTACTGTAATACTTTATCATTTCTTTTTTAACAAATCATTCACAACTACTTGTTTAATGCAGCCTAAAGGGGGGGGCACAAGCCAGTGTTCTCCTTGTGCCGGTCCCAAGCCCGGAGAAATGCCGAGGGTTGCATCAGCAAGTGCATCCGGCGTAAAAACTGTGCCAAAGTAAAAATGCGAATCAATTGTATGACTTCCATACTGGATCGGTCGAGGCCCGGGTTAACAAAGACCGCCATCAGTGCTGATAACCTACAGGGCACTGGTGGAAATTGAGCTACTGTGGGTCAAAGAAGGAGATGGATGCACTGAGAGAGGACATGAAGTTAGTTGGTGTGAGGATGTGGAGGACAGGGATGGATGGAAACAGATGATTCGCTGTGGCGACCCCTGAGGGGAGGAGCCGAAAGAAAAGTAGTAGCAGTAGATTCACAACTACTTGTTTGATGGATGCTCTCTACTCATTCATGGATTTGCAAAGCTGCTTACTCTGACTACTAAGTCACTGGGAGTCATGGAGTCTATCTAAGCCAATTCTGGGCGAACGCCAGATACTCCCTGAACAGCTCATCAATCCATCACTAGGCCAACACGTACCTTTTCACTCTCACACCTGGGCCAATTTGGAATACCAAATTAGCTTAATGTGCATGTTTATGGACAGTGGGAGGAAATTGGAGTACCAGGAGGAAAAACTTGAAACAGAATCTCACCAAGCTTGGGACTCAATCCTAGGACCCTGTATGCTGTGAGGCCGACATGCTAACCACCATGCCAGCTTTATGCTCCATGTAAACAGATTAAAGAATCCTTTAACTATTAATATGCTGGTTTTCTGTGAGGTTTATTCAGTGCTTTTGGAAGGTCACTGGTCTCCAGTGTCAGTACTTTCTAACAGTGAGAGTTAAAGCTGCAACTAAGGTTTTCAATTAATTATTTATTTTTTGGCATTGGCATATCTTGAGGAGAGATACTTGCGTTGATTTTCAACAACACGACAAGCTGTCTCTTAACTTATAGACTGGAAGCATCGATAGCTATAGCAGAAGTGACACATTTTAAAAATGTGGTGGTGTAAGTGGAATGAAACACTGAACAAAGGAGCTGTAGTTATAGGACTAGAATCAGCTTTGGTTTATCTCCACCAAGGAAGTTATGCTTTTACACACATTTACCACATTATTAGCATAAAAAGGCGATATGCGGAATTTCATGAAATTTCTACCAGATGTGGTGCCTTGAACAAGAAAGAGTCCAATAGATTTTGGAGTTGATCCAGATCAAATTCGGATTCAGGGATTTTTTTGAAGGATTCTTTAACATTAAAAGAGAGGGTTGATTTAAGGAAGTGTTATATTACAGCAGGACCCCAACACCAAGCTCATGAAATTTCTACCAGAGGAGGAGTTTTGGTAAGAACAAGTAAGAATCCTTTAGTTTTTGAGGATGATCCGTATTTTTTTAAAGGATTCTTTAACACTGTGATTCTTTACAATTGATTCGTATGGGAGATTCCTGGGCTTGGTGCAGAGTTGTGTTTTCCTGAGTTCTTATGTTGCTATTACAGTATCTACCGCCATGTTTTATTTCTCACCTTCTGCAAATTATTGACGCCGTTGCAGTAAACATTTTATGAATTGTACAATTGTACAATTCTTTTGTGACGAATAAATTTCATTTAATCATTTCCATCTTTTCCCCTCATATAATTTTCCCTTTAAAATTCTTTTGCGCAGCATGATACCTATTGTCAGCGTCCTACTTTTTTAATACAGAGGATTCTGCCCATCATGAGGCTATTCATGTGTGTTACCCGCTATGCCATTTCAAGTGTTCATTATATTTGTGTCACAGCAGGTCGCAGAACTAGAAAGCATTTTTCAAAACCGTGCACCACTACTGAAGACTAGTGAATTTAGCGGTTATGTAACATGAGGGGTTGTAAGACGGTATTTACACTTCAGCATGCAAAGAGACCGCACTATCTTTCGAAGCACTTTAAAAAGATAAGAGGAATCAAGATGAAAGGAGCCGACGTTCTCTTGACCTTATTGTGCTTCAAATTCAAGGACGAATAATTTCATTACTGCTTTTATTGAACATGCCGTGCTTTTACCCGCTGGAGTTATGGGAGGTTGAGGTTGCTGTGTGGATCAAGGGAGACCCAGAGAGAGAGAGAGACATTACCTGTGGTTTCTACAACAATTGGTCTTAATGGATAGAAGAAGTCCTTGAAAATGTCTTTCTTACAAACTGATCTACAGCAAGTGCGAAACAACGGACTGAAAAACGGGAATGACATAACGCAATACCAAAAAAAACGCAAAAGAACAACTGCAGTAGTTCCATCAGGGACGTGTGTTGAGAAAAGCAGTACTGGCTGGACTTCCACACTGCCATGCAGTATAATCACAGCTCAGTGGTAATTAACTTCTTCATTTAGCCTGCAGCTAGAGAACAGAGAGCCTTCCATTAACAAAGTCAACACCAAACAGGTGCGCCATGCGACACTGCTGCTCAACTGTGGGGAAATCATAGAGGAAATGTTTGATTTACTAGTCACCCGAAAAGAAACACTCAGGTGCGAGGCCAAATTTGAGCCAATATGCCGGAGCACTCTATTACAGAGCCAAGACGAGTGAGGACTCCTTTATGAAAGAGCATATATTATATTAGCTTTGGAATGAGAGTGCATCATAACTAAATCTGGAGGTGGATCATATTTTAGCTGTTCTTCATTCTGGACCAGTGTCATGTCTGTAAATGAGCACTTTGTGCCTACGCTGCCGAAATTGCATTTGCACAAATCATTAAGAAATACAAGAAGCATAAATTACACTGGCAAGCAATTCGGTTACTGTGGATTCTCACAACGGGGGATTCTCTGTATTCAAAAGGGACTGCTTTCGATTAAACCCGTCCAACAGATACATCCCAGATACATTTCTGCCATTTATTCACATGAGCATCCAGACCAGGTGAGAAGAGAAGAGAGTTTAGAACAATTCCTTTCAAAGACTGATACGTTTTAGGGATGGAAGTAGGAATGAAATGTCTTTCTGGAAAATGATCGGCTTAAACCCAGCAGCATTCACATACAGATTTTTTATTTCCATTTCATTGTTGGATTCAGAAATCGTCACACTTTGCAAGTGCATGTGGCTTCCTGAGGGTAGAACGAATCTGGCAGGTTAGATATTATGTACATTGTGGAGAAAATTCACATCACCAAATAAATAAATAAATAAATAAATAAATAAAAATAAAAAATACTTGGAAAAAAAAAAAAAACCTTGTAAGAGAAATGCCAAACACGTGAGAGAGAGAAGTGTCTCTTGGCCTCAGCTTTCCTCAACACTGGAAACTTATCAGCTGAGCACACATTTTCATTTTCGAACCACCAACATTTACTGAAAATGGTTTCATTTACAGAGTTGCACTCAAGCTTAAACATATGTGACAAGAGATTGATTTTTTTTTCTTTTAATACAATGGCTTTCTGAACAGCATAATATTAAATAACCATGCTAATTGAGGACAGACCTGGGAATGCTGCCAAAAGAACGGAGCGATTTCAAGGACAGTTGCATTTCTCTTGGTACTTTTTCCCCCTCGTCAAAATTTCTGCCCACCTGTTTTAACCCACTTCCATTTGCGCGGGTTAAACACACCTGATAAGGGTCGTGTACAAGCAGCTGTCAACTGCTACCTTCATTATGGTTCCGCTTGCATGGAGGATGATCCAGTGTGACGTTATCCTCTTTAGGATCCAGATGTGTAAGTCTCAATCCCAAAAAACAGAGAAAAGTCACATAGTGTTCCTTCGTAATATATATATATGTGTGTGTGTGTGTGTGTGTGGATATATATATGTATATATATATAAAACATCTTGCAGTGAGCTGAATGCATGAGTGTCAGTAAATATTGAGATATGTGGATGGGGAAAAAACATTCACAAAGGACTGCAGTAGAGCATTCTGTCCATTCAACATCTGACACAAATAACTAGGGGCAGGCAATTGCATTAGGCCTGCGCAACTGGCATTTATTAGTCCTGTATGCCTTACTATGACTCTCTTCCGTCATTCAAGCATAAATCCCCTCACAACAATTCGGTAATAATACATCTCTATCTGCGGACGGGTTCGTCCTAAATCTCTATTTTAGCCCGCCGTGCAGACTCGTACAAATATACACGCTAGCATATCTGTAGCATCATCTTTCTCTCTGTCTACATCAGCAGGCGCTGACAATTTTGTGCTTATCACCAAAGAATGTGCAAATCAAACGATTTTCTATAACTTAGAAATCAGTCGGGTCATTTATGAAAAAAAAAAAAAACTAACAGTGACACCACGTTTTATTCATTCACAATGTTATGAAGACCATTAAAAGACAAATTATTAAAAAAAAAAAAAAGACCATTTTAGTTTGCATAGCAAAGCAACATCAAATAAAAAAGCTATTTACAAGAAATCCACATCCCTTTTTGTGTGATTTACATTTCGGATTTCAAAAATCGAGCAAAACAAAATATTTTTCTTGTTTGTTTTTTTTTTTTTTTCCCCAAGTGATGCACATTTCGTGGCACAAAATGGGCGGGGCAAGTGACGTTTCATCAGAAGTTAGACAAAGAAGCAGACCGCAAGCTGAACACCATCGGGAGACGCGTGTGTGTCTGTACATTAGCTTCACAGTTCAGTGTTGGTCTCTGAGGTAAAATTCGCCTCGTGTTAACACCGGGGGGAAGAAGCTCATTGGACAGTGCAGGGGTGAACAATGAATCTCTCTTTCTGGTCCTCACTTTCAGGTGCGTGGGCAGTAAGTAGTCTGGCTTATCTCTCAGACACGGCACTCTAAAGCACAGATAAATGGAGGTTAATGCATTCTGGACAATTCAGAGCAGCACTGTGATGACACACTGATATGACAGTATGGAAAAAAAAATATCAAATAGCTGCATTATATTACTGGGATTTCTATGCTTAAAATATTATTGGGATTGTTATTATTATTATTATTATTATATTCCAGGATTGCGGTACCATTTAATCATTTGCTCTTAGAAATTAAACTTGGTTTCTTAAATCATTATTTAACAGCAAATCCAAGCAAACATGCATGAAAAATGTTTTCGATGAGAACAAAAACCATTTATTTAAACACGATGGTGTTTCTGTGGATCATGGGTGCATTGTGTTCTTAAACAACTTACAGACTTGAAAGTAGCATCAGGGTTTCAAATATTTATAGCAAATACAGTAATTATCTTGTATGCCAAAGAGCACACCTGCTAACGACACAAGAACATTAAACACATTCGAATCATTTGCTTAAAATGAATAATGTTTCGACCGGGCAGCAAGGCTGCAGGTTCGGAGCGAAGCTATCAGTCAATGTCATTACATCATTAAAGATAAACAAGAATGAGAGAATCTTTATTCTTTCCATGATCCTATATAAACTGAACTGGGGAAAAAAACTGTGCTGCTCTCACAGGCGAGGGGCTCTTGAGTGAAGTAAACATCTATATATTTAGGGTCACAGGGGAACTGAAGCCTATCTGAGCCGACAATGCGTGGAGGCAGGGTACATCCTGAACAACGTGCCAGAGCATCATAGAGCCAACACAGCCTAGGGGCGATTTGGAAAAGCATGTCCTTAGACTGTGGCAGGAAACCCGATTACCCAAAAAAAACTCACGCAGGCACGGGGAGACCATGCCTACTATTCCCAAGTGCCCAAGCCCAGGACTCAAACCCACAACCTTCTTGCTATGAAGCAGACATGTGAGCCACTATGCCACTGTTCCGCCCTCTGATGTTACTGTCAATCTAAACTCTGTCTGACGGGGCTGGCGAGTAACAAAACTTTAATCTAAAAGCCAATTTTTATAAGACTTAAGCAGTTTTCTATTAGGGGGTGATACATGACCCCCACAAATGTGCTGCAAGGTCTTTTAGGTAGATTGAAAAGAAAAAAATGTTCAGGTCCTGAAACCCAACGGTTTTCATTCCAGGACCTCTGGAAGGGTTTTTAAGGGTAAAAATTGCACTTTAAAAAAAAATTAGCTTTTGAAATTGAAATGTCTCAATGCGCCCACAGCAGCCCAATCTATAATGGAAGGAGCTCCGGAGAATTGTAAAATTTCGGTGGGCTGATGAGGGCGCCACCTGTAGGGGCGCTGCAAAATGCTACTTTTTACCTTTTGGCGAAAGCTGAAACCGTTCCTCTAGATGTGCAAAGCTGGTAAAGACATACGCCAAAAGACTTGCAGCTGTAATTGCAGCGAGAGGCGGGTCCACCAAGTACTGACACAGGGGGGGCTGAATACTTTTGCACGCCACATTTTTATGTTTTTTTATTTGTAAAAAAAATTTGAAAGTCATGTATAATTTTCCTTCTACTTCACAATTGTGTGTCGCTTTGTGTTGACCTTTCACATAAAATGCCAATAAAATATATTTATGTTTGTGGTCGGAATGTGACAAAATTTGGAAAAGTTCAAGGAGTATGAATACTTTTGCAAGCCACTGTGTATATATATATATATATATATATATATAAAAGTATAATGGGTGAATGATGAAAAAGGATTCTTTCCAGGATGAAATGTTAATTCACCCACCAGTACATTAAAAAGTGCTTCTGAAGTTATTTATTTATTTATTTACATTTCCACGGTACCAGTAATATAAATTCTGGAGACTTCATTAGTGTTTCAAGTTATTTCTCAGAAATATACACACAGGTTTCTTGTAAAGACACCTTGCCTGTGTTGAAAATCCGTTCACCGAATTATCGTAACATTAATCAGCTATGCAAGTTAAACCCCAGTAGAAACTGACAAAATAAAAGAAGAGAACAGAGAATAACCCCAGGATCAGGGAGAGGCAACAATAGTGTTAAATGAACTGCATAATAATGTGAATTTTTCATTTCCCTGCACACAGGCGCTGAATCGCTCTGAAGTGAAAATTAAGTTTGCTCACATAGATGTCCGTAGTTGGCCTCCATGCTGCCTGACGCCCGTCCTGAAGGGTCCCGCTGATCTGTGCTGGATCGTCTCTGAGAGAGGCATCCCAGTGTGCCTCTGGAGCTCCAGTTGGCTCCGTGCTGCCGCTCTAGTGTAGACACTACACACTCGTCAGGAGGATCGGAGCCCACGGAACCCCAGGAAGTGTGTAGCCGTGAACCGATGCTGTGCAGGGGCTCTGAGGAGGGGACTTGCACTGCAGGGGAGGAAAAAACATCGGCACTTCTTACTGTGCTGACAGGAAATGACTGCGCCTTCTGTTCTTTTTACTGGCAGGGGCTGAGAGAGGTCAGCTACCCACCTCTGATGAGAGGGTACTAACATTGTTTTCTTCACAGTAATAAGGTCCCAGCCAGCAGATAGCATGTTCGCATGAGCCTTGCAAGCATCAAATAGATTTTATCCAGTAGATGGCGTTTCAGCCATTTTCGATCTATAAAATGCTATTTTTTTTTTTAATCAAAATATTTACCCCTTAAAACACACACACACACACACACACACACACACACACACACTTTTAAGTGTGCAGTGCCCATTTAAAGAACCCAGGCGCTCATTATCTGTCTCGTTTGATTATTGCCCACTTCACATTTCTGAGTATTGCCTAGCTGACTATCTTGGTATTCCTGGGTGGACAATTCATTAGCAACCCCATCTAGTTTTATTATAGCCTTGTACAGTTGAGTTTCATCAGTCATTCCACATACCTGCAATATATAACACATCACAAATAAAAGCTTTGATATATCGAGTTTTAATTCTCTTGTTGTTGAACCGATTTTAAATTGAGCAAGTATGATTAAAAATAGTCCAGATATAAAATCCTCTTGCCCCATCCATGATTTTAATAAACCTAGTAAACATGCACTCACGTGTATGAGTCTGCTTTATAAGGATATACGACTGTTCTGTCGCAACTCAACAATGTTATTGTGGCAATATTTTTTTCTTTAATATGAAATTATTCAACATCATAAACACAAAAGAAGGTCAGATTATACAATAAATGACATCAGTGTACTTATATTTACCCTGCAAGACAATAAAGAGTTTATAAAGCACTATGCATACCAAGCATCATACTGTACATTTATTCATTTTCTGAACCGCTTAATCCTAATTAGGGTGGCGGGGAGGCTGCCGCCCATCTCAGCCAACTCTGGGCGAGGGCGGGGTACACCCTGAACAGCTCGCCAGGCCATCGCAGGGCCGACATGCACACAACCATTCACACACACGTAGGGGAGATTTTGAACGGCCAATTAGCCCGCTGTGCATGTTTTTAGACTGTGGGAGGAAACCGGAGTACCCGGAGGAAACCCACGTAAGCACGGGGAGAGCATGCAAACCCCACACAGAAACACCCAGGCTGGGAATCGCACCCAGGCCTTCTTGCTGTGAGGCGAATGTGCTAACCACTACACCACCGTGCCGCCATTCCACTGTACATATATAGTATTGTATTCTATCCATAGACTGGTACCCAATGATTGGCTAATCTACTACCAGGATGTATCACCATATACCATTAGAAGGCACATAACTAGGAAAAAAAAAAACACAGAAACGGACATGACTCCTGCTATGCTAATCGTTCATGTTATCCAATCGGCTCCTCAGTTCATTGTAGACTAATTCCAGGAGAGCAACCAAAATTTGAAATGACTATGGAAGTGATGATATACTTCTCACGCTACTGTTCACCAGTAATCGTGGTTGAAATTCTCTTGCGAACACTAAGACCTGAACATTGATCTCTATAGCAAAAATAATCGATTCAAATAAATTCGTTGCTACTTAGAGTGGCTTACATTGACCTGAACTAAACATAATGCAGTACATTGTTTCTCACCGTCAACAATGTCCTCTCTCCTGTGAGCTTCAGTCCCTGGTGTCTCTACTCGCAGTTTTTGTGAAGGCTGTGATACCCGTTGATGACCCAGGCTCTGGGTCGTTAAAAGTCCTCCATCTATGGAGCTAGCGCTGCTTGTCTGGGTTCGGTGAGTGTAAGCATGTCCTACGGATCACAGAGCAAAGACTGAATTAAAGCACATCTACCGGGATGTCTCTTCACATAATTTTAACAAGCACATAATGAGCGTGCAGTGCTACGACGAGCATGCCAAGTTCAGAGTGCTTGGTGCTTTGCCATATTGTCCAGGTCCCAACACGACAGTAGTTGTTCCCTGTAGGACGGGAAAGAGAACTCGCGATCTGTTGATAATGGAAAAACTGACAAAGTCAAGCCAGGTTATATTCTGCCAAAATTCCATGCTTGTCCTGCAAGGTCGTTCTCTAAGGGAGGGAGGGGGGGGGGGGGGAGGCTATATAAAAAGACCTTTCCGAGGGAGAGGAAGGTGCAGTGTATGCAATCTGAGCAAGACAGCGATTCAGGGAGAGCAAAGTGCTAAATCAGATTCACATGCTCCATAGATCAAAGACGCCTAGTGTCACAGCAAAGAGGTGTACATTTCTATCATCACCGGGAAGTCGTATGGGAGGCATGTAACCTCTCTTCCTTCGAACGACCCCATCACAATGCATGCGCTGTGTTATTCTCCGGGTCATGCTTTTCATTTTTTAATGCATGAATTTTGGTGTTTACATAACCACGTAATTTCCCAAATGAAATCTACTCCAGTGCGGTTTGAGGTTGGGTTAGGATCCTGAAACCACATGAAAAATAAATAAATAAATAAATAGCGCTGACAAGCGGGATGTTGTGCTTGTAAACATTGCGGTTGATGCAACTGACCATAGTGTATTCCTCAATCGACCTTCGAACTGAATTACTTTGATGCTTATTTATCTGGAAGTCTGTATTTTTGTGAGTGCCTACAGTGGGGTATGAAAGAGGGAGGTAGAGGAGACGGCATGGGGGGGGAAAAAATCCTTCAATCATTCATCCAGTTTTGACTTGGAAATTAAAGAGCTCAAATGAGGTGTCAAGTAGGAATGATTGCTTCCATCTAACCTGAATGCCTTTTGTGAGTGATACAGCATTCCTTTTTTTTTCCCTAATATGAATTTCGTCGTGATGTGGAAGCACGTACTTTTTGTTTCAAACCTTCATTAACAATTCATGGAAATGTCACCATAAAAAATATGCTAATAGTCCATTTGAGACAAGGATAATATTTGGAGAAAAATCGCACTCTGTAGCATTTTTACTCTGAAATGTGTGTTCTTCACTTGTGGTTGAGGGAAAAAAAAGTTTTTCCCAGCCAGAGCAGTAAAAGAGCTGGGAGGAAATAATAAAATGTGACTGTAAGTGCAATATTTGCTGCAGCAAGTGTACACAGTCTTGTTTCCCAGAAGAATTAATGTAATTTCTTGGACGACTGAGGCTTGCCAATGTGACTATTCGAGTGTGTGATTCAATAGTTCTGTTCACCTGTGATCGCTCCCTCTACAGTTTCCAGGCTGCGGCCCGGGGAATAGTCTATTCCACACAGCTGTCGGGACAACTCATAACCTTCACTGTCTCCCTCTTCATCCTCTCCTTCAGTCAGGTCTGATCCTAAAGTACTGGACACGTAGCCCATGGGAGGCACAGAGGTCTTGGGTGGATGGGAGCTACTTTTCAGATGCCTGAAAGTAATACAAAAGTAATAATGTCTTTTATATTTTAATCATATTATTGTGTCAAACCTGTATGTGGTGTTTGAAAGTCCTTGCAACAGGTTTACTGACACTACTATAAATCTCTCTTTGTTCCCATACACTTGCTCTAAAGTCCACCATGGGTTAAATTAAATGGAGAATGAGAGATGCACTACGCCATCTTTCTCATGACAGCAGCGCCAACCATAGGATGACGACACAAAGCCATTTGTCGTATCCAATCAGAAGATGGAACTTTTTCCACCCAAAGCATATGAAGGAAGGGTGGAACCTTGTAAGGTTTGTCACTGGTCTACCAGTAATACTTGGTATGTTGCCATAATTGCAATCCAATAAGTCCATGACTGATTATAAAAAAGTGGTGCTTCACCATGTGTTCCACCATGTGAGATCAAGACCAGTCATGGAAATATGGTATCTTTCTGTTTTTTCCAATTAATCATCATCATCATCATCATCATCTTCTTCTTCTTCCTCTTGCACCGGGGTCGGGTCGCGGGACAACAGCCTAAGCAATGAGGTCCAGACGTCCTCCAGCTCTTCCTGGGGGACACCGAGGCGTACCCAGACCAGCTGAGCGACATAGTCCCTCCAACGACCTAACCCTAGGTCGACCCTGGGGTTGCTTCCCGGTTGGGCATGCCCGAAACACCACACCAGAAAGGCGTTCGGGGGGCATTCTAACCAAATGTCCAAGCCACCTCAGCCGGCTCCTCAACGCAGATGAGCAGTGGTTCTACTCTGAGCTCGTCCCGGATGGCTGAGCTTCTCACCCTAATTAACCCAATTAATAAGTCAATCAAAGTCAAAGTAAGACAATATTTTGTCATCTTTTCCACCCAGTGCCAACAAGGTCAACGGTGGATTGCTTTACCTTTAACAGCATGTGGACAATCATGGAAAGTTGGTGACTTTCCATTTCAAAACTTTCAACATGAAATTACAGTCCACACACTTAAGAATGAAAAAATGCCCTGGGTGCATCGGTCTACTGCAGGGCTAACACAGAGACGAGCAACTGCTGAGAGCAATTTGCACTCACCTTCACATCAATCTAAATCTAATCTCAATCTCTTTAAGCTGTAGGAGTTAACCGGAATACCTGGAGAACGTGCATACTGGTACAGAGAGAACATGCAAACCCTACACAGAAAGGCCCCAGTCAGCCGTTCATTTCGAACCGCTTTCGAGCCACTGCACCACCATGCTACCCCATTTCAAACCAATTGTAGAATTACAAGAATATCAGTGAGCAGTGTGATCCAGCCATCCTTCCTACAACATGAAGGAAGAGTTAACCATGGAAAAGTGGTATGAGGGCATCTTATTTAATTATAGCAGTCATAGAAACGTGGTACATTTGGCACTCATTTTTCCCACTGAGGACAAAGCCCAATCATGCAATAAGATCACCTTGCTATCTTCTTGGAACAATGACCGCATGACCAACAAGAGAATGGTGGGAACTTTGTATTCCACCCACCGACAGATGGGCTTTTTTTATCCAATGACCGCATGAATAATCACAGTAGGTGGTACCATGATTAAGAGTGATTAATCTTGTAATTGTAGTCACTCAGTGACTGGGACTAGAAACAATGTAAATTCCCAGAACTCTGGAAGTAGTGCTTTTATCAAGTGAGCCATTAAAATGCCCCAACTTACAGTACAGCTAAAGCACTTAAATCCTTCCAGAACAGTAGAAGCTGAAATCTGTGGTGAGCTCATCCATATCAGAGTACTTCTAGTGGAACCTGCATCCACGTGGAGAACGTTTGGAGCTGATAGCACTAATTCCATTGGAAGGCTCTCACAATGGGCTGGTAATTGGGTTGGTGTGTGTTTGTGGGGGTGAGAGTGAGACGGTGGGCAGGCCTGTCAGCTACATGTCTGTAATCTTCAGCACAGCTGCCCGCATGTCAACCTCGCTGTGTCTGAGACGTGTAGCATCTCGGTGCGTAATTACCAGCTCTTTTTCCTGTTGTCAAAGACACCGGCAACAGCAACCCAGTCATTACCCCCGGAGCTCTAGTCCAGGACACTCTCACTATCACAACATCATTCTCCCACCACACATTACGACTGTAATCAATGACGCTGTTTCTGGAGCTGCAAAAGGTAAGGTGAAGCCTCATGCTCGCCTTACCACAGAAACTAAATAACAGGTAATGAAATGTTGGGAATGTTGTATTGATATGCAAAAAAAAAAAATATCCGTCCTGTTCAGCTGATTGGAGCTGCTGTCTGTCACAACACTTATAGCAATAACCAGGTGTACTTCTGAATGGAACATAAATGTCTCATTATGTGGAGAAATCCATTTCTGGCAGAATAATTTCAGTCCTGTGATGGTGCAATATTTTTGCCTTCAAAGACGATGATTGTTCTTTTGCAATTGCACATGTGCAACCACATTCAAATCTTTGTGTGTGTGTATGTGTGTGTGTGTGTGTGTGTGTGTGGAAGTGAAGCAAATCGAAATGGAATGTTTGAATGATATGTGTAATATTTCAAGGTGATTTATGGATACCATTCCCTGAGTGCATATAAATTACAGTGATATAAACTGCATGGTTGCCCAAAATGCTCATTCAAACATCAGCAATCACGCCAGACTTCACGTGGAATGGAAGACAATAAAAATGATGCTGGTCAGACTGCGGACGGCAACCTTTTATGTCTCCCTAAGATGTAATGGAAAATAAATAAAGAAATAAATAGATGTATTTTGTGGATATGCAGATTCAATGTCTATATATTATATCTTGCTCACCAGCTTTGCTTGGCCACCTCGTACTGGTAGGCGCGGGTAAGCTCGTCCAGGTGGGCCTGGAGCATAGACTGCATTTCCTCATGATGCGAGGACCCCAATGAGCCAGAGGAACTCTGGCCATAGGGTAAAGCTGCTGGAGATGAAGCCACACCCCTTAGGGGTGGAGTGGGCACTCGTTCTTCCTCCTCGAGCTCGTCCTCCATGCCCTGGTGTAGGTATGATTGAACGGGGAGGGGTGGAGCCCAGGTGTCGCTCTCATACCTGTGCCATTGATGAATCAGTTGGTTTTAGAGGCTAGAACCCAGAGACCAGTGGTGGCGAGACATATTTTTGATGCATCCTTAAATGTAAGTGGGAGTATGTGAGAGACTCAGAACTACTTTAAGTAACTTTAGCCTTAACAAAGGTGACACAAAAGATATCAGCTCACTCAGCAGTGCTGGAGAAGAAACATAACGCTCATTAAGCTCGCTGCCCCCTCTCCTCGCTCTGCTTTGCTGCTCTAAGCATTTTGACTGAGAAGGCAGCTGTGTTGTGTAGTTGGGTCTCAGCACATTTCGTTGAACAAGACGGGGCTATCTAGGGGCACCCTGGTGTAGAGTTAAAACTAGCCTGCTGTTTCTTTCTTTCATATGCTTTCATTGAGAAATGGGTACATTGTGTATAGTGTTCACTTGCAAGGATGTATATTGCTAATTAATGCGCATGTAGCAGAAGGTTTATAAAAGTGCCTTCTAGGTCAAAAGTGGGGGGATGTGTGTGTGTGGGGGGGGGGGGGGGATTGCGTGATAACCTTACCCTCCCTCAGATCGATGCTCAGGGGCATAGTGGTCCATCTCTGTCCCTGGTAAAGGATTCATGGGTGGTGGAGGAAGGGGCAAGTTGGCCCAGCAGGAGCCATTAGGCTTTGCTGTTTTACCCCCTCCTTTCGATTTCTTCTTTTTCCCGTTCTTCCCCCCTAAAGGAGCAGCACAGAGGACATCATCTTCATTAATGAAGCCAACACAAATGTTGACATTCAGTATGACACAGAAGGTGAAAATAGATGCTGGCTGCCACCAGCACGTGACGCGAAATTCACAGCTTTCATCTGAATTATGCCACAAAAGCAAAAGAGAGGATGAAATGGAGGCAGAGGGGAAGAGTGCTCGACTAATTGCGGAGGTTGAAGGTCAGAGTTGAGGCGAAAGTCTGTTCCTATAGCATGTATTTTTCAGCATGCAGGAAGAAAAGCTGTAGTCTCGGCGGTGCTTAATGAGCAGGTCCCATTTCCCCCGTGGATCAGGAGAACGCTGGGGGAGATTTTTGTTTTTTTTTCCATCACCTGCTCTGCCTCTTCTCCTCTCATTATCTCGCTTTCTCTCATCTTCTCTTTGGCTTTGCTACTGATGGAGCACAAAGAGTTTTCCTGCCATGTCTGTCCCTCCTATTCGTGCTGTCATTTGTGGTGCACACGATCCTGAGAAGCAGCTCTGCCTTCCGTAAGCACTTCATGTCACGAGCTCGGTTTGTTGTCTTAAACACACAGTAAATGAGAGTGGTCATGCCTCATGAGCGAGCGCTAGTCATCTGCATGGCGACGGTGCACTAATTTCAAAGTCCATGGGTCAAAACAGAGAGGAATCCCTGCCTGCACTAATCAAATGAATCCACGGCATCAGGTTGTGAAGCTCTGACATTTCTGGGCTATAAAGCTCCCAGGGCTGAGAAGCAAAACACACATTAAAAAAGAAAAAAAGAAAAACGATTAAGGACGATATCCTCTGGGTCTGTTTTCTGCTAAGATGTAAATATTACATTGAATCCCTCTTGATCTGGGCAGATTATTTTCTTTCTACTTGTGTTTTTTTTTCCCCCACATTTCTTTTCCTAAAGTTTTTTTTTTCTTTCAGGCTTTATTGACTTGTTCTGTTTATTTCCCTCTGGTCCATTCTCTTTCATGGCCCTATATATTAGATTAGATGTCCCAAGATGCAATATGTTCCACGCACGTAATTAGCCGGACAGCCAAGTAAATTAGAGGCTATACTCAGAGATGACCCTGAAACAGTGCCTATGGACATCATCACTGACCACTGGCCAAACTAATGTGGCACGCATGCATACACTGCAACCCTGATATGGATAATAAACACAGAAAAAAAGCGCAACCGCAAAGACGGAGCAGGTAGAATGCAAATGAGAGAAAGCGGGAGAAATCGCTACTTTACTCCTCTTGTCAGGTTAAACACTCTGTACAAACAGTGAATAAGTCAGTGTGATTCTAAAATTTAAACTCATCTTGGAGTCCCTACAGTTCGGAACTATAAGAAGATTAGAAGATTAGCTTTAATAAGCAAAGCGTTTCGTTTAGTTTCCTCTGGCACAGTTGGAGCGAGAAATGAAAGTGAAAAGAGTGCTTTGTGTTCTACCGTTGGCACAAGAACGATTTTCCGTGAGTGAGTAGCCCAGGCTGGGCATTTCGTGCTGTGTTCGCAGCGAGGCCTTCCAGCGTGGCTCGGGGCGGTCTACTGCCAGCTCATGGAAGCTGTTGGACTGCAGGATCTGTGTGGTGGCATAGGGACTGGCATGGTTTCCTCTGCCTGGACTGCTGTAGCCCGCCTTGCCGGCGAAGTCGATGCTACTGTAGATAGCACCATCCGACAGCATGGTGCCCGTCTTTTCGCCAGAACCAGCAGGCAACACGTCTGAGAGCATGAGAGATGGAGATATTAAAGAAAAAGCGACAAGGAGAGGGACAGTAGCAGTGCTTAAGGTCAGTATGAAGCTTATTAGCGCACCCCGCTGCTGCTGTTCCACACACTCATCCCAGCTTAAATGAGGTGAGATAAATAAAAGTGATTAGCTAGCAGATTAATTAGCAGATGACATGCGATGCTCGATGGGGGAGCGTGACGGCTGTGAAAGATGGACACACACGCTGAGCTGACCTTCAACTCGACCCGGTGAGCTCACGGAGATTCAAATGTGCCTATTACACACACATTTTAGCACGTGCCTAATAGACGACCGCAAATTACCTTGACAACATTCTTCATTTTCAAATTCTTTTGCCGTTTTTTTGTCACTATATGAAAGTGTACATATTAAAGTATAGAACACTCCGTGCGTATTTTATGAAGTAAATATATGATACAAAACGTTCAGCTGACTTTTAACCCATGTGACAGGACACACAGTCCGACAGCCCACCTCTACAACATCCATCAGTAAAACAGTATTAAATGAGTGATGGACCAGTACAGTAGAGACATGGATATGATCATGTTTACCCATCAGCGACCGCCCCACCACACAGGTTAATACTTGGTAGGACCGCTTCAGGCAGATATTTGCCTCTGATCCCTTCCAGGACATCCATCTTTATGCTCTTGTTCTCGTGTAAACCGTAGTATTTTTACCCCCTATAGGAATTTTCCAGACTGGATTCCATTTGTTTTCATTTAAATCTGTTTAGTTTTCCTCATATGAGTCTCCGCTTCAGGATAACAGGGTAATATCTCAAATGCTACCACCATCATGTTTCACACTAGACATGGAGCTCTCACTGTGATGTGATGTGATGCCTTAGGTTTCTGTGGAACACTGAAGCTAAAAAGTTCACAGATCTTAACAGAATGTACAGTAACACAGATGCATCTGTGCAAATTCCAAGCAAGATGGGATATCCTGCCCTCCCCCCCCTTTTAATTATTAATATGAATATCATTCATTCATTTTCTGAGCCGCGTAATCCTAATTAGGGTCGCAGGAAGGCTGGCACCCTTCTGAGATGACTCTCGGCAAGGGCGGGGTACACCCTGGACAGCTTGCCAGGCCATCACAGGGCTGACACTCACACAACCATTCACACTCACACCTGGGGGCAATTTGGAACAGCCAATTATCCTGCTGTGCATGTTTTTGGATTGTGGGACAAAACCGGAGTACCCGGAGGAAACCCATGCAAGCACCGAGAGAACATGCAAACTGCACACAGAAACAGCCAGGCTGGGAATCAAACCCAGACCTTCTAGTCGTGAGGCGGCCATGCTAACCACTACACCACTCTGTGTGTGTGTGTGTGTGTGTGTGTGTGTGTGTGTGTGTGTGTGTGTGTGTGTGTGTGTGTGTGTGTGTGT
>JAQNCB010000016.1:370490-381291 GCA_030068295.1 Euristhmus nudiceps | reverse complement strand
AGAAAAGGAATACAGAGAGAGAGGGACGTGTGTGTGTGTGTGTGTGTGTGTGTGTGTGTGAGAGAGAGAGAGAGAGAGAGAGGAGAGAGAGCGAGAGAGAGAGCGCACAGGAAGGATAGAGAGAACTACACAGAAAGGAGAATGAGAGCTAGATAGAGTGCGAAAAGAGAGAGAGAGAGAGAGAGAGAGGTAAGAGTGCGTGTGTGTGTGCGTGTGTGTGTGCGGGAGAGACACAGAGAAGGAAGGAGAGAGACAGAGAAAAGAATGAAAGATGAGACACAAAGAGAGTGAGAGATAGAGAGAGAGCGCGAAATAGAGAGAGACAAGAGGAAGAAGTGTGTTGGAGAGGGAGAAGGAAGGAGAGAAAGAGAGAGAGACACCTACAGCGAGACAGAGAGCGAGAGACAGAGGGCAGGAAGGAGAGATAGACAGAGAGAGAAAGAGAGAGAGAGAGAGAGAGAGAGAGAGAGAGAAGGAAAGACCTAGAGAGAGAGAGAGAGACCCTGCGAGACGGGGGGAGAAAGCATAGAAGGGCAAATGAAGAAATATATATGGACCTTGCGTTTTTTTTTTCTTTTTTTTTTTGGAATAAATAAATAACTTTGCATGTCTGTGCCCTGAAAAAGTCATCAGCAATCAGTCAGAAGAAACTTTGCTGCAGAAAGCAGGAATGTTACCGTAGCTTCCCCAGAGGCGATAAGCTAAGCCTTAGTGCACAGAACCTATTAAAGCCCTTTGCATTTTTGCTTTTTAACACTCATCAGCCTCTGCAGTGCTTGAGACATTGTGCACCGCGACATGCTGATCATTCTGACACACAGTCCATTAGCAGAGAAAAGCTCAGTAGCACCGAGGAGGAAACGGCATCAAAAGTTAGCTAAAATTCAAAAAGTTGTTTAAAGGTATATCTGGTGGAGGATACTTAATGCCATAGCTAGCTGCTTAAAATTTAAAGGGGCAGGTTTTTTGTACAGGGATCCCTCACTTTTCGCGGTTAATGGGGGTTCGAGACCCCCTGCAAAAACCGAATTTCCACGAAGTAGGATGGGCCCCCCGTGACTGACGTATACGTACATGTATATGTGTATATAATATCAATAAATACATAGTCAACGCTCTAAATGCTTATAATAACAATTAAACATTCAAAAACAATGCATAAGATGTAAATAAAATATAAATAATATAAAATACAAACGTGTAAATGTCCATAGATGTAAATAAAGTGTAAGAACTTATTAATTAATTTTACTTCGGCTCTACTCACTCTGCCGGTTGACTTCCGCTTCCTCTTCTGCTTCTTGCTGGGAATGCTGGGAAATTCGTCTCGACCAATCAGCTTGCGAGATTTCAAAGCCAATTCAACCCAAATACCAAACCTTAACTTTTTGCCTATTTCTCCTTAATTTCCTTATTTTTTTATTTTTCGATTAATATTTTTGAAAAATCCGCGATGCACTGAAGCCACAGAAACTGAAGCGTGAAGTAGTGAGGGATGACTGTACTTGTTTTACTTTACAAAACAGTCTTCAGTGTTTTTTCTTTCTGAAAGCCAGGCTCAAAAAAACTCCCTCCCTCTCTCCTGGAACGCTTGAACACGATAGCTTTCTGAATAGATACACAACTACATTTCCTGATTGATGGGATGATTGCGGTACAGTGTCATGTTTTATTTTCCTCCTGTTCAGAAAGCCTGCAAAGTTTTTACACTGTACATTTCATCTGTTTTAGTTCTCGGACTAAGGAAATAAAAACACAGAGTATTACAGTAATCCAGTAGGAAACATGAAGCATCTGGGTCTATTCATTTCTTAAACAGGCAGGTCTGGTGGGGTGTTCCTGGTCCGCAGTGATAAATATCAACCAAAGCTGGTCCAAGGAAGGACTGGCAAGAGTGTCATAGGAACCCATGGCTCACTGATGCATGTGGGGAGCGAAGGTGAGTACGTCTGGTCTGATCCCACAGAAGCCCACACTGCCGAAACTGTTAATGCTGGCTGTGATAGAAAGGAAGCCATAATGCATTGCAGCTTGCTGTGTATGGGGCTGTTGAGCCAAAGACCAGTCAGGTGGTGTTAATGTTATGACTGATGGGTGTGTATATACACTCATTGGCAGCTTCAGTAGGAACACCTGTACCTGCACATTCATGTGGTTATCCAAGCTGCTCATCTTACGGCAGCGACAATTACATTAAACATCTGGGGGAAAATAAAAACATGATAAACTCAGTGATCTTTGACTGCGGCGTTAGTATTAAGGCCAGATGGGCCAATTTGATCTCCTGGAATTTTCACACAGCAAAGTCCATGTCATTTATACAGAATGGGGAAATCAAACAAACAAACAACAAAAAAAAACAAAAAAAAAAAAAAACAGAGTGGCAGTTCTGTAAGCTACAAAGCCAAACTAGTTGGAACTGATCTGAATTCCCCGCCCCTCCCCACATTAATTTCTCCCTAATTTAGTCGTGTCCAATTCCCACCTATCAGGTATTGCCTTCCCTGTCACACGACCACCACCGACCCGAGACAGTGAAAGCACGCACACGCCCCCTCCGAGACACCCGCCACCCGCCTCTTTTTGAAATGCGGCACCATGCGTATTTGGGGGCGGTCTAACACACTTGGATGGAAAGCACTATCCGCACCCTCGTACGGATGAGCTCACAGACAACTATGATTGGCTAACGATCGCTGTGAGTGACAGGTAAGTGAGCGTCCCTCCCGTGAGAGCTCGGCCAATTAGCTTCCATGGACTCCTGACCACGAACTGATAGTAAATCTACAGTAAATCAACCACCACTGGAAACAACCACGCTGCAAACGTGGTGAACAGAAATGTAATCTGTACTGTACTGAGGCAATTATACCTTTTAAAAAAATGATTATTAATAACACATTCAAATGGATAATTTCAATGAATGATACACTTCAGCACCCTTAAACACGGCACTTTTCTTACAGTTCAGGGAACGCAATACATTGTCCTGTAACAACAGAGAAGCAAAGGTGTGTAGTTATGAAAGTGTTGTGGGTTAAACATCTCTGACTCTGTGCGTACACGAGCCTTCATGCTTCACTTCCTGATTACAGTAACACCATGTCTGCCTTTGTATTTATAATTGATTAACATCACATTCATCTCCAAAGCAGTCATTCATGAGCTGCCACGCTCATTTAGGCCATCATCATTCGCCC
This sequence comes from Euristhmus nudiceps, assembly GCA_030068295.1. Taxonomy (NCBI): domain Eukaryota; kingdom Metazoa; phylum Chordata; class Actinopteri; order Siluriformes; family Plotosidae; genus Euristhmus; species Euristhmus nudiceps. The sequence continues at coordinate 378,091 of JAQNCB010000016.1, read as the reverse complement.
CTGGCAATCCCTCTGAGACTCCCTGCCTCGCTCTGCAGGCTCTTTATACAGTATAGAGCTACGGCATGTGTGCTCTGCTATGGGCTGACCTTCAATTTGCATGGAAATTAAAATGCTTTAAGTCTTTTTAAGTAGCAACAGGAGCTATTGTTTGCCTTCGAAATAATGCAGTAAGCCTGTTCAAATGAATGAATGAAGTAAGACTTGTATCGAATGCCAAAAGTCTGGGATCGTGGGACGCGACACAGTATAACACTGGAACAGAGCCACTACACAAATCATCTCAGTGCAGTCAGGCAAAGACAAAGAGAGGACCGCGTGATGTAGTTGTTTTCATGCAAAAATCAATGTGCGATGTGCAAACTCCAAGCGCGCCGTGGTGAAATGAGACGCACTGAGTCATAACTGGGAAGGCTGAAGGAATTGTTTCTCTTAAAAAGATGCCCGGGGAGTTTGGTCAGCTCTTTCGGCTGCACGTGCGAGGTGTTATTGCTCATGAGTTCGAGGTGTGATCACACGACTCACAGCACTCGTTCGTCGAGCAGAAACTCAAACAAAAAACGATCAGTGAAGTACCTCTCCAGTGTTACCTGTGTGTCTTTTATCTGATAGATTTACAGACATACTCTGGATCAGAAGTCCAGCTCAGGTATGACAGCTGCCTTCCTGCAATGTAGCAGCGGCTGTAATCTCACAGCGAGATCTCAGCCAGAGAGATTGATGCAGGTTCCTGACAGAAGCATGATGCAACTTCACAACTTTTCGTGTAAACATTCGCACTTCAGTAACCTCACAGCAATACTTCTTCACGAACCAAAAAAAAAGGCAGACTTTTTAAAACTAGACATACTACAGACGATACATATAACATCAGGCGATCATCATATGTCTTAAATTATACCGTATATTTTCCCTAGATATGCAATTGCACCAGAAGACCGTCCCATTTCCTGGCCATAAATCATTGGAGTCAACTTAACACTAGGTTCTGACGGAGGATGATAAGTGAGTGGTCACCTCTTAGATGGCCTCTGCTGGGAACTAATTGAGAAAAGTGGTGTGAGACCATCTGTGTAGCTACACCCTGCATCGCTGCCACACAAAAAAAGTTGACACCGTGATCCACAGCTCTTTCTAAAGGAAATAGTTAACGCTGTCAAAAAAAAAAATAGACAAACCCATTAAAATCCCAGTTTAGTATTTATTACCTATCTGTGTCCAAACATGTAATTTAACAGCTGTATGGCAACTTGACATTTTTCCATACATCTACTTCTGAAGCACTTGTTCCTTCTGAACGGAAATTAACTTCTCTTCTGATTGTATCTGATTGAAACACCTCAAATATTTTCGAATCTAATTACTACAAATAATTAAAATGGGCTACACATTAAAGACTGAAATATCCAAACAACTGACTGATTTAATTTGTGATTAATTTAATCTTAATAATGAATAATACATATAACCACAACAACTATACCTTAATTTATACTAGCTAACACATACAAATATCTGCTATCTCAGCCAACACCCCACGAAGGTAGGGTTTACCCTGAACAGCTCACCAGACCACTGCAGGGCAACACACACAACCATTCACGCCCACACTCACACCTCGGGTCAATTTGGAACAGTCAATTACCCAGTCAATTATAATCACATGCATGTTTTTTTGGACTGTGTGTATGTGTGCGTGTGCGTGTGTGTGTGTGGGGGGGGGGACCTGGAGCAAACCCAATTAGATAAGTGGACAGAACATGCAAACTTAACAAAGAAACACCCAAACACTGGACTTGAACCCAGGACCTTCTTGCTGTGAGGCAGATGTGCTAACCACTACATCGCTGTTCCACTTCTTAAAAATATTCATTCATTCATTTTCTGAACGGCTTAATCCTAATTAGGGTCACAGGGAGGCTGGCGCCCATCTCAGCCGACTCCGGGAGATGGCGGGGTACACCCTGTACAGCTCGCCAGGCCATCGCAGGGCCGACACGCACAAAAGCATTCACACTCGCACTCACACCTAGGGGTGATTTGGAACAGCCAATTTACCTACTGTGCATGTCTTTGGACAGTGGGAGGAAACTGGAGTACCCAGAGGAAACCCACGCAAGCTGCACACAGAAACACCCAGGCTGGGAATCAAGCCCAGGCCTTCTTGCAATGAGGTGGACGTGCTAACCACTATGCCACCGTGCTGCCTCATAAAAATACTAAATTATCAAATTCATCTTTAATGGAGTAAATAATAATCAAAATATGGCCATACTGTGTCTGAAATGTCAGTGGCATCATCCTAACTTCTTATAAATATGACTGCTGTATATAAGTAATATTGCACTTATTATAATAATACACGTATTAAAATTGGTCTTTCACTTATTATGTACACAGCTGGGATTACCTCTGTCAGACATTAAATACATTTTTAAAAATCTGACATCTCTATATATTTATTACCTCAGTTTAAATGATTCAACGCTATCCATCTAACCTTTGGTGAATAATTGTTATCTAATAGCTTATCAAATGAAGCTGCCTGACAAAGACAATGTTGATGTTAGCAAACAGTAACCTAACTTCCCTGAGATATTTACCTTTTTTTTCAGCTAAGCAGCAACAATTAGCTGTCTAATGGGTAAATCAGAATTCATGTATATTTGAAAATTGAACATTTGAAAAATATTACAAGCTAATTCATTTACTAGTTCCTTGATTATAAGGAAGCTAATCACGTAGGCTAACAACTTAGCTAGCTCCTGCTGCACTGTGTGTTTACTTTGTCTAAACACTGAATTTTTTTACCTGGGAAAAATAATAATAATAATAATAATAATAATAATAATAATGATATATAAAAATACAAAAAAATTTTAGTATGACACTCAGTTTAATTACTTACAGTCTATTGGTTTCAAAAAAGTAGTAATTCTCCTGCTTGCTACTGGAAAGGTAGCATTAAACTAGCTAACACCTTGCCTCGCAATGCTACTGTCTCACTGTTTGAAGTGTTAGCTTAGCTAGACACCAAGACGTTTGCCATTTTGCATATGAGAAACGAATCTTCCGAGAATGTCATGTCAGCTATTAATGCCAGAAAATGATTTCAAACACTCTTAGATTTATTTTATTGTCGCATGCTAATGTGACACACTTCCTTGCGAAATCACAGCTACTTTACCATATGAGCTCGGTGTGTGTGTGTGTGTGTGTGTGTGCTGGGGTATGAACGTGTGTGTCGACGTTCGACTGCGTATCTAGAATCCAATTACTTGTTTAAATTGTTATGTGATCCATGTCAACTGGGAAAAATAAAGCATTTTTCACACAGCCATGCAGCCGTGATTGGGTAATAATGAAATCTTTGACTCTAATGTGTGTGTGGTCAGAGGTTAACAGGGATTTCATAACACTGGAGCAGCATGTATCTAAATCGCACCAGGGGGTTAAGGGGCTGGTCCTATAACTACTTATACTGTATTTGGACACTTGTGTGAATATCTGCATGCATAGACCTGTAATCCTGACCCATGAAAAATCTGGGCATCAGTATGTAATGATGAGTCATTGCAGATTTCTTTCTCTTTTTTGTGGCAGGAGGGGAATGGTGATTATTCAATCACTTTATCGTGTGCTTAAAACTATAACGGAAGCACAACATAGAAATTTATAAAACATAATAATGTCAGAGTTCTGCAAGCTCGATAAGTATCCAATTGTCATACAGCTACGAGCTTGATTTTGTTTTAGCGTCCATCACGTGTCCATACAAGCAAGCCGTCACGTGTGGTGTGTCAGCACTGACTGTACTTTACTGAATATAAATGCAAACATTTTTGGATTTCTGCTTTTACATAGTGCCTAAATATTTATATGAAGATTTAGGCACTCCCTAAAAGTGGAGATCCTGACAGATATTTCTATTGATAGGTGTCCGAGGTTGGTGTTATCACAACAAAATGGCTCCTTGAAGGGATAGAAAAGTAATGCTAGCATTGTATTTGGAGGAGAGAGAGAGAAATAAATGTTTTGGCAGTACTGAATGTACAGTGAAATTACAGGTTGCATGTTAATAAATCCTGCAGCTCCTCAGCATCAAGAGGTCTCTGCATTTTGTTTCTTTCCTGGTGACTGACGGGGTTTTGGAGGGTAACTTCAGATTTAGCATCAACTTCAGCACTGGAGGAAATAAATAAATAAATAGTGTGTCTTCAGGTTACAATCTGCAGTGAAAGCAGGAAAGGTTAGCACTGAATTTTCTTTTCAGTAACTTTCACCTGCTGATTTCCATGTTCATTTGTATCAACTGATTATCTGTTTAACTAGTTCATGTTTTGGTAAGAAAGTGGAGGAGTTTAAGTATCTCGGGATCTTGTTCACAAGTGAGGTAAGGATGGAGCGGGAGATCAACAGGCTGATCAGTGCAGCTTCTGCTGTAAGGCGGAGCTTGTACTGCTCCGTCGTGGTGAAGAGGGAACTGAGCCGCAAGGCAAAGCTCTCAATTTACCAGTCGATCTACGTTCCAACATTCACCTATGGTCATGGTAGTGATTGAAAGAACAAGAATGCGAATACAAGTGGTTGAAATGAGCTTCCTTCGCAGGGTGGCGGGGCTCTACCTTAGAGATAGGGTGAGAAGCTCAGCGATTAAGGAGGAGCTCGGTGTAGAACCACTGCTCCTCCGCGTTGAGAGGAGCCAGTTGAGGTGGCTCAGGCATCTGGTTAGAATGCCTCCCGAATGTTTCCCTTATGTGGTGTTTCGGGCATGCCCGACGGGGAAGAGACCCCGGAGCTGACCTAGAGCACGCTGGAGGGACTATGCCTCATGACTAGTCAGGGAACGCTTCGGTGTCCCACTCCCCCAAGATTTTTATTTTTATTTTCCCATCTTGAAGACAATTTTAAAAAAAATAAGAAATAAAAATCAGCTTGCTATATTAACGAGAAACATCTGACTTCGTTTAATCAGAAAAATCCGACCTTTAACTCTGACTATTGAAGCTTTGGCACTATAGACTCTTTCCTTCCTACAGAAGCCATCGGCCATACAGTACCAGTCCCAGTGTATGCTGTTACTATAAAAATAACCTATGACGATGAGTGCATTCATATAGATCAGTTACCTGTTTGGCTTCAGAGAGGATAAACCAATGCTTGGTGACCAATTTGATTCAAAACTTGAACAATGTTGTTATACAAAATATTAATACATCAGGCTGCCGTTCTCAGAGATGTAGCATCTTATATACAATAGATATTAATGTTTGGGCACAACCCTAAGATGCGTTGCCTCATGCAGCTCTCCACTATGCTATTTAACTATGACTGAGAGCTCACTTTATTTTTACATTTATATACACGCCATTTGGCAGGCACCCTTATCCAGAGCTACTTAAATTTATCTCTTTTTATGCAACGAAGCAATTGAGGGTTAAGGGCCTTGCTCAATGGCCCAACCGTGGCAGTTTATTGGCCTGGGGCTTGAATTCCCAACCTTCGGATCAGTAAACCGAAGCCTTAACCACTGCTTTATATGTAAGGTTTGTGATTTTGGATAAAATGCATTATTCATAATACATAATACATAATACATAACACCCTCCATAGCTCTAGCTACACGTTTGACATAACGTTTTTTTTGGCCGTCTATTATCAGCTGATTCCCTTTTTCTCTGGGCTTAAACTCAAACACATTGTTCAAATGGAGAAAATGAGGATTAAAAAATATTTTTTTAATTATCCATATACATGTGGACGGCCCCTCAAAATATGATAAAGGCTTAGTGTGTTCGTTGGCACATGGCTAATCCTTACAGGCTCTCAGAAGACAAGGCGTGCACTATGCCTCCATCAGTGTCTTCAGTCAGGAAGAGCAGCTGGTTGGAAATCTGCCCCTTCATGGTGCAGAGAAGCCACGCAGGCAGGTGGCAGAGAAGCCATGAGGGCACCGGTTGGATAGGAGACTGACAAAAGTGGAGCTTGAATCAAAGCTTCCCTGATGGAGGCGACTTTCCCTCTCCAAGCAGCTTATTCAGGGGGATTAGTTCACTCAAATCACTTCAAATCACGTTTGTCCGGCTCACCCCAGTCCTGCTCTCTATCCCAGATCACGTTTGCGCTTAATTACTCACTAATAACGTGCAGTTTGGAGGATAGTGGAAATTTTAGTATCTCAAACACCCGGGGCTGAAAATATTCATACCATACGGCACGTCAAAGAGAACTGGTGGCCTCCTCGCTAGTAGTCGCCCCCTGCCACAGATAAATATGAACGATCTATCATCACGGTGCGTGCCGTGCCACCTCAGCAAATGACACTCATCTTTTATTCGTGACAGTTCCATAAAGAGGTGGAAAAAGCGAATCAGTCAAAGGCTCAGATGAGAGTCAACCTGATAAGCGATTCTAATGACTCTCTCTTGATAGAGGGCGAATGTGAAATCCAAAGTCGGAGGTTGAGCAAATAAAGCAGAACGTCTTACTTTGAAAGTGAGACAGGGAAGTAGGGAGAGAGAGAGAGAGAAAAGAAACAATGGGGGACTGCAGAGGGGCAGAAAAGGAGTGGGGCGGGTGAGTGTGTACGCGTGTGTGTGTGTGTGTGTGTGTGTGTGAGTGAGAGAGAGAGAGAGAGAGAGAGAGAGAGAGAGAGAGAGCACAACACAACCGGCACGGAGAGGAAGCGTGGGTGACAAAAGAGAAAATAAGAGGCATAAAGAAAAACTGGAAGCCTTCAGAGTCTCCCCTCATGGCAGATATCCAGAGAAAGGGCCAATTCAGACAGGTGGATGATTCTTATTTCTTTCGCCTACTGACAGAAATAAAATCATTCATTCACTAAATTATTCATTTTTATTTATTTTTTTTTTTTACAGAAAAATGCAGTTTTAGTAATAAAAGCAGTTTCCTCATGAGGACCAGCCGGATGTCCTTACAATGTCAAAACTGTTCAATATTTCTATCCTTTTGGGGACACCTATTCGCTACCAGGATATACAAGCATAACCGCACTCTCTCTCCATCTCTCCATCCATCCATCCATCAAACTAGCATCCCACCAGCCATAGGATTTAAAAATGCTGAATATTCATGAACTTATGAGGATGTTTCATCCCCATCAACATATAAAAACATTCTATATCTCTCTCTCTATCCATCCATCTATCTATTTATCTATCTCTCTATCTATCTATCTATCTATCTATCTATCTATCTATCTATCTATCTATCCACATAAAAGGTGTCAAATATCCACATATGTTATGGATATTTTATTGCCACTAAGATACAAAAATATTCCTTCATTCATCAATCCATTTAACAATACAACCAGCTATAGGTTCAAAATCTGTAAAATATCTATATACGTGTGTGGACATTTCATCCCCACCAAGATATAAAAACATTTCCAAGTGCACATACACACTATCTATCTACTATCTAACAAATGCATCCCACACACAAGCCTTCTATCCATCTTGGCATCCTCCTTATTTTTCTAACCTCTGCTGACACCACAACAGTGCATGCACACATACATTCACTCTCTCTCTCTCTCTCTCTCTCTCTCTCTCTCTCTCTCTCTCTCTCTCTCTCTC
>JAQNCB010000015.1:24565191-24588075 GCA_030068295.1 Euristhmus nudiceps | reverse complement strand
TACACACACACACATACATATATACACATACACACACACACACATATGTACATACATAGGAAGAAAAAAGAAAATGGGAGGGTCAACTGGGAGGCCTTGGGTGAGGTGGAGGAGTGACTCCATTACAGAGTAAAGAATAAATAACCTTCTTAAAAATTCCTTAAAAGGAAGTTACGACTGGCCCCAAAAAAAAAAAAAAAAAAGAAAGAAAGGGAGAAATGATTCTGATACTCCCTCTTTTTATATTATTCACGTTTCATTCATTCATTTTCTGAACCGCTTAAATTTATTTAGGGTTGCAAGGGGCTGGCGCCCACCTCTATTCACTAACCTGATCATTCAAACAAGTAAACAAATCTGTCAGACTTTTTAGATTTACAGTAACAGCACAAGACCCACATATAAACGCTGACTTTAAAGGTACTAGATGGATTTTGTTTTACAAAGGGGTACTTAAAAGCACTTAAAGGTACTTCCCACTGTTCTGACCAGAATAAATCTAATTTATTTTGGAAATGGCACCAAAATTTCCTGTATAAAACATACAAAAAAGAATGAATCAATGAATGAATGCATGTTTTGAAGTTTGAAAACTGTAGTAAACAGTACATTTAAAAATGAATTATAAACTTCTGCTTTGATTGGGAAGCCACTTAATGTGAAAAAATGCTGTTTAGGTTTGTTTAGTCTGACGGGTTATGTTTCTGAAAAGTAAAATGTAGTGACATGGAGAACCTTACATATACTGTACTTTGGAATAATTACTAATGTTCATGAGTTCCTAGGTGAGTGCAGATTCAGTGATTCTGACAACAGGTCAGTGAAACAGAAAAAAATTATTTGTGCTGTTTCTGAAGTAGATCAATTTTGTAGGAATTTTAATCACTCTATAGATTTATTTGGGTGTACCTGAGATGATGCTTAACCCAGGGGTGCTTGGTCGAGAGCTGACCTCTCTGACTTCAGTATCATCTGAAGTGCTGCCCACCCCTGAGCAACTTTCCAATTCCTGCAAGCGCTCTTCTTGCTTTAAATCTGCAGTTTCTACAGACACACAGACACACACACACACACACATTACATTTCACCCTCCAGCCACTTTATTATAGTGAAGCTGTTTAGTGCTGAAAATCAATTCATTTTGTGATACAAGCTTAAAATTTGGCGAGTTATTTGGAACCATCGTTTTCATGAAATTACCCCAAATCTCTAACATTAATAATGTAGATGGTGCCCAGATTTTCATCATCATATCTTTCAACGTTTCATTTCTGTTTGGGTTTGTGCTTAATAAACTTTTTTCTTGCTGGATGACTCTTGTGAGTTCAACAGTGGTTTATTTAAAGGATACATTACGAATACATTTTAATTATGTTTATTTATAATTTATGGAAGAGAAATTTATTAACATTGCAATAAAAAAAAATACATTTTACAAAACCCTTTTATATTCTGTTTAACTTTTGTCCACATTCAATTTCCAAACCAAACTATACTAAAGAACAGATCTGATAATATTTCAATAAGGAAACCCATCATGAATTCTTTAAAGTTTGGTTCCTTTCCTGATCATATGGTATTTTTAAATGTGAGTTTCTCCAAATTATTCTCAGCTGTATTGAAGGTTGCTGAGACCTTGTTATACACTCCTGGGCAAAAAAAAAAAAAACCCTGAATCAACATTGATATATTACATATGTATTACCAGTTAATAGTGATGGTTTGTCTGAGCACCAGATAATGTATATCAAATAGTTAGTTTTATAATAAACATCCCAGTCCACACCACCAAGGCCATTAACGCTTGGCTAGACAAGAATGGCATCAAGCACCTGTTCTGGCAAGGACAGAGTCCAGATCTGAACCCAATTCAGAACATTTGGGCATACATCCAAAATTAATTAGTTGGACAAAAGTTTAGCAACTAAACTGAACTTTGGAAGGTTGTCAAGTACGAGTGGATGAATTTGGATATTTCCAGATGCAAGCAGCTTTCATTGAGTTGAACCAAGAGACTTACATGTTTGCGGGATCTAAAGGGAAAGCAAATCCATATTGTCTATTTAAGCAGAATTCAGATACTTAATATATTTACAAGTTATAGTTAATATTTACTAAAATTTAGGAAAATACAGACATGGCTCATTTTCTTGCCCAGGAGTACAAATGGAAGAAGAAATCAGAATGAGAATCAGCTTTACTGGCCAAGTATGTGCACACACGTAAGGAATTTGACTGCAGTATTTTGTTGCTCTAGGTGTACTTACATAAATAAAACAAAACATACACAACAGGGACAAAGACAACTGAACAATAAATTAAAAAAAAATACAAAAAAAAAAAATGTTAGAAAGGTTAATCAAGCAACTAATTTGTTCAAACTAGTTTTCAAGAGCTGAGGGGAGAGAAGTCAAAAAAAGGAGTGCGATATTGATATACAGTTCCTTGCAAACCTATTAATAACCCTGACTTCGACATTTTCATGTTAAAACCACAAATGTAAATGTATTTTATTGGGATTTTATGTGATAAACCAAAAGAGATGCATTACTGTCAAGTGGAAGCAAAACGATAGTCGTACGGTAGTGAGCTCCACCTTCCCTTCCTTCACATTCGTTGCTGAAGGGCCCTTGAGCAAGAGACCCAACCCCCAACTGCTCTCCGGGCGCCCCAATATGACTGGCATCCCATTTCTCCAAGTGTGTGTGTGTGTGTGTGCTCACTTTGGATGGTTTAAATGCAGAGGCAATAATTTCCCTTGTGATGTTAATACAGTATATCAAAATCAAAACATCAAAAAATAAATCCAATAAGCAATGTTCGCACCTCATCTGTGCCTACACAAACTCTGAGCCTCTCTCGCATTTATTGGCTACCAAAGCCACACAGGGTGATTGCGTTAAGGCAGATGAGTAGTTTAATTGTGTTTAAGCCTTAGGTTCAGGTGAAGTGTTAACAAGGTGCCCCCTGTGCTGATGATGTGCCGGACGTCATCATATACGTGAAAGGTGGCGTAAAAGTCAGTGTGATATTCATACCCGAGTGTCGGAATGTACATGCAAACCACCATTTCTTCTGCACAATTTACCCACAGAGAATAAAAACCTCAACACTCAATAGCTATATTAATCTAGTAAGTTTCTGAATTATAGTTACATGTTTACAATTTGATTATTGCTAATTAGTCGATGGACTTAAATTTTAATTAAGGAAACCGGTGAGTGAAGTGGGCCAATACCTTATCTACTATCATCCACTATACTACAGGCATGTTTAACTTTAATTACTATACACAATAGGTTAACAACTGTTATAATTGTTCTCGCGGAAAAGCTGTATTAGGCCAACAGATTGGTGGATAAATGTAAATACCTTCCAAGAATGTATTTAGACATAGCTAGTCCTGATTCCCATGAGCACAGAGCTTGCCTTAGTTTATGCCTTATTTCCAGTCTTTTGATTGTTGTTAATACTTCAAGTTTACATGTGTAAATATATCTCAACTATTAAACTTGACCTGCTATATTGTTCAGGAATGTTTTACTGAATTTCTCTGTGAATTTCATGGCTGTAGAACACTCAGTTTCAGTTGGTGTAATAACATGTGGACTCTGCAATTTATTATTTGGATTGAAATGCACTTAACCAAAGGTCTAAGTATGTAAACATTACAGCTGATTGTTAATTTGAAATAAGTGAACAGAACGTTTACAAACAATGAGGACACATGCCTTCTTTGTAGCCATTTCCCAATAATACCAAAAACTCTGTTTACAAGATACTATCAATTTATGAACTTTCCACATTTTATTGGTTTATTTTTTTTATTCCCCCCCCATTTTCTCCCAAATTTTTAGTTGTGTCCAATTCCCACCCATCAGGTATTGCCTTTCCCATTACATGACCACCACCCACCAGGGAGGGGCAAAGCATGTGCACGCCCCTCAGTGACATGCAATGCCAGCCACCCGCCTCTTTTTGCACTCCAGCACATGGTAAAGCACGATCCGACCCCTCGTATGAATGAGTTCAGAGACAGCCACGCTTAGCTGGCTATCGCTGTGAGTGATGGGGTAGTGAGTCTGTCATCCCCCCTCCACCTCCCGTGAGAGCTCAGCCAATTAGCTCCTATGGACTCCCAGTCACGTACCGCCGAGTCATTAACCAGCATTCAAACTTATTCGGGTTAATAGTCACACACTTTGTCGATGCACCACTCGGGAGCCAACTTTCCACATTTTAAAGTCGTCTAAACTGCACCGGTTGCTCACGTTCATATCGATCGATATTGCTATAGTCCAGTGCGGACCATTGATGTCTTCCGATGCGTAGCCTTTGGCATTGGGAGACTGTAGGCCAATACCTTGAGCCTGCGAGCCAAGATGTGAAAATGGCTTATTGAGAATCTGTGGCAGGACTTTCTATTCATAGAGATACAAATGTACACCACAGTTTATACCCATTTTATTTGTAAAAATTTTGAACATCATGTATTATCTTTCTCCCAGTTTACAATTTGCACCTCTTTGTGCTGGTCTATCTCAAAATTCCAATAAAATACATTTAGGTTTGTAATGTAAGAAGATGTAAGAAGAAGATGTAAGATGATGTGATTTTGCAAAGCACTGAAATAGATTTTTTAAAATCCCTGACATATTACATGCATTTATTAGGTGCTTCAGTGAAGCTCTGTGCAGTAGAAACTAACACTAACAATTGTGGATTGACAGAACCGTGGCCATTTAAAAAAAAAAAAAAATCTTAATTTTTGATTGCCAATGCTATTCTATGAGAGTGTCATTATAACCTCTGTTCCAAATTTTGTGAGCGTGTCAGCATTTAAACTATTTTTGTAAAAACCTGATAATCCATCAAATCCTGTGGCAGCATCACACACACACAAAAAAACAACAGTTAGACCTGTCAAAAAGTAAAAATATTAGATTTTGAAACCCTGCACCATGTTTTCACATGATTTGGAGTATGGGAAACCCAAAAATCTCAACATTTTTGGTTTAAGATTATGGGAAGCTTTGCCTCATCGGCCTTAAAGACATGACCTTCAAAATCATCAGAAAACTTTTTTGGGGGTTAAGGGAACGATTTGTTTAACAGCTTTTTATAAAATGCAAATAGGATGACTATAATGGCATCATGAGAAAGCTAGGAAAATAAATTCCCCATCAAACATGGTGCAGACCATTTCAAAATGTGATATACCGTATTTTCCGGACAAGTCGCTCCGGAGTACAAGTCGCATCAGCCAAAAATGCATAATAAAGAAGAAAAAAAAAAAAAAAAAACATATACAAGTCGCATTTTTGTGGGAAATTTATTACACAAAAATTGGGACAAACAACAAACATTTCAACTTAAAAATGCAATTCTTAATAAAAGTAATACAATATAGAACAGGCTGAAGAGGTGTGCGGTATGCTAACGTAACACATTGATGGTTATTAAACTACTTAAACATAGACGACAATCTGAATACGCATCTGCTATGTTAACGCAACACATGAACAGTCATTTAGATAACTATAGCATAAAGAACATGCTAACAGGCTTACCAAACTCGCGATCTCACTCCAAATCTCAAAATCCATTGAACTCTTCTTCCTCGCAGTCACTTCTGAACAACTCCGCCAACTCCGGAGGTAAACAAAGCGCAACTTCCTCTTCTGCGTGCTTCTCCCGGCAGCACGTTATTCAAATATTGTTTTCTTCATTGCAGTAAGAGTAACCTCCGCTTTTTCGCCAGTCCCTCATTCACGCCATACTTTCTTTCTGCTGTTCAGTTACCAACTCGCATGGTTTGGCGAGTTAAAAATATACAGTTGAACCTCGCTCGACCGGACCCCGATCGTCCGGACTACACAATTTTATTATTATTTTTAATTTATTAATTAAATTTATTTATTTAGGATAGTTCGCGAGCCGTGTTAGTGGCAGCGCTAGTAGCGTTAACAGCAGTGCTAGCAGTACGTTAAATGAATTACAATTTGTATTACATGTATTTACTGTACAGGTACAATATAAATTTATTATTCGGGTGTTAAATGTTCAGTAGTACTGTGCTTTTACAGAAATTTCAGGTGATTTTACTTTACTTTTACAGTATGGAGTATGCAAATGTGTCAAAACATTACAAACTATGCGTTTATGGTAATGTAGTATGTGTCAATTGTGTCATGCATGCTAATTCTCAGAGAAAATACTGTAAGAAATGTCAAAATATTAGAATATTTACAAGCAATTTCAACAAAGTTCATTTCACAGTAATATGTATTGTACACAGTCAGTCTCTCACAGTCTGTTATACTTTACAGCTTGCAGAAGATGCTCCCTTTGCTTAGAATCTCTGGTGATCATATTTGCAAGGTAACTCATCATCTTGACTCCATGTTCTGCAATATCATTCACTACTTGGATATTTGACAAGGCTTTGTTGTAGTTCTCATTCCCATGAGGGCCATGATTCAACATGTTCCATTAGCCGGTCCCATCTTTAAGGACGATGAAGCAAAGCTTCCCATTATCTGAGACCAAAATAATTGAGATTTTTGGGCTTCTCAAAGCTGGTTCTACAGTCACAGTAGTTAGCAGCGTCTTCTGCCAAGTGCCTGATATTTGTAGTAGCCAACCACTGGCGTATTGGCTTTCTGGACTGGGGATTCCCAATTCATGAGAAGGACATTACTACAGTACTCTCATTCATTAATTTTCTGAACCGTTTAATCCCAATTAGGGTCACGGGAAAGCGGGCAACCGTCTCAGCTGACTCTGGGCAAGGGAGGGGATCACCCTGGACAGCTCACCAGGCCATCGCAGGAACGACACTCACACAACCATTCACACACACTCATACCTAAGGGAGATTTGGAACAGCCAATTAGCCTACTGTGCGTGTTTTTCGACGGTGGGAGGAAACTGGAGTACTCTGAGGAAACCCACACAAGCACGGGGAGAACATGCAAACTCCACACAGAAACGCCCAGGCTGGGGATCAAACTAAGGCCCGATTGCTGTCAGGCGAACATGCTAACCACTATGCCACTGTGATGCCTTACCTCAGTATCATTTATGGCTTTATTACCACCACTCAGGTTGGTCTGAATATTTAAAAAAAAAAAAAAAAAAAAAAAAAAAAAAAAAAAAAAAAAAAAAAAAAAACCTGCTGCTCTTCTGGAGATTTCCGATACAGATGAGGACAAAATTATTTGCCTCCTCAAGAAAGGTGAAGCTTTTTCCCCCAGTCCTTTTTTATCAGGACACGGAATTTTTACTACTTCATTTCTTAACCCTAATACCATATTTTCCGGACTATAAGTCACAGTTTTTTTTTATAGTTTGGCCAGGGGTGCGACTTGTATTTTAAATTTTTAACACATTATACAATTTTTATTTTTTTTTTTTTTTTTTTTTTTTTTTTTAAACACAGGCAGCTGCATGTTACATGTTGAAAATTGCATAATCTGGCAACCTGAGTTCAGATGTTGATTTTTTTTTTTTTTAAACACCTGGCAACCCAGGAAGCGTTAAGTGCTGTTCAGAATACTGACTCAAATTTCCAATGATCTGGAAAGACAGTGCATTTATTGTGAACATTTTAAGTGGGTATATTAAATACACAGGATTAAAAACAGAGGATTTCAGTGGCAGCAAATTGCAAAGAGAGCAGATCACAGCGAACTTTCTCTCCATCGGCTTCTGAGACAGGTAAATAACAGAGGCTAAATGATAATTCTAAGCTAAATGACTCCTCACGCAAGATATAAAGCACATCATAAACTGTAGAGTTTAAATTGAAATGAAGAGTCTGTTTTAACATGTTTGAGCCGACAGTCTAATGTTTTAGTGGAACTATATGTTCCTGTGTGTAACTGTGTGTAAAGGTGAACCTCCTCTCTGTTAGGCGCAGAGTAGGCAGAGATGTACTGTGAGTGTCTCACACACAAACATTTTTGTTACGCTTTTTCTCATTATGTTTTAGTCGCTAAAGATCCATTTTTAGTGCGTCATCGTCACATTGTCCTCATCCAAAAAAAGGTGCATGAACAAAATCATTTAAACACTGCCACCAAAACGCGACCTATACTCCAGTGCGACTTTTTTTTTTTTTCCTTTATTATACCATTTTTGGATGACTCGACTTGTACTCTGGAGCGACGTTTTGTCCGGAAAATACGGTACCACTTTCAGCAGTACACACAACAACACTGCACTGTCCTCCAATGATTATTGATTTTCAAGGCCTACAGCCTTCCATTTTGACAGTGACACCTTGTAGCAATTGAGAGGTAGAGAATGAAGTGGAGACATTGCTTTCCACCATTGCTCAATTAACTGTAGCTGAGATGTGTGCATTAACCCAGGGCATAAATTTACCAAAGTGCCTCCTGTCATAACATGATGTTGGTTAAGTAACATAACTGTGGTTATCACAGGGAAAAGGAGGAAATAGGAACGAGCTGCAGGGAAGTCATTCACTCTGAAACCACTTGATGGCAGTAGCATCATCTCCAAATTCTGCTCCTTGCAGAAGTGAGTGTACAGCAGTGTTTTTCAACCACTGCACCGCAGCACACTAGTGTGCCCTGAGACATCGTCAGGTGCACCGTGGGAAATTATACAATTTGAGGCCACGTCTACATGTGTGCCAATTTTTATGAGTTTTTGAAAATGGGAAAGGGGTGGAAAAATGGGCCTTTTCCCCCCAAAAAATAACTACCAACTCCATTGGTTTCAATAGGGTCCGATGTACCTTCGATGCATAGGCCCTAAATTTTAACAACAAATGTTACTAAAAACTTCAAACTTTTTAAAAATCTTAGTTATATCAAGTACATTTCCTTATTTTCTTTAATTATAAAATGTCAGGGGTTATGAATGTGTGTGAAAGAAAAAGTCATGTCCCCACCTACTTCCAGTTATTCTATGCTCAAGTTTCAGCTTGTGCACCTGAAGTGAAACTCCCAAGTCCAAATGTCCCATGACATAAATATGAAATTGCAGAGGATATCACAGGACAAAAGGGTATCAATAAATAACGCTTGGAGGCATTCATTATGTGGAGAATAACAGTGCATTTGGGCTTTTGAGAAAACAATGAATAACACTCTCCTAAGAAATACTCACCTGAGTCACTGGGCAGGACTTCCACACTCCATGCCTCACTTGTGGTCTCAGACATTGTTGAACCACATGGGTCCAAAAGAATAGGCCCAGGTCCTGAAAAGCACAGAAGACTGCCAAGCATGTTTTCAACCACAGCCCCTGAACACAAAGAAAGCAAAAACACAGGTTAGTTTGCACTGATATATAATTTAGGATTTGCCAATCAAGCTAATGTATATTGCCAAATTAAACAAAACCAAAAAAAATCATCATCTTCCACTTAATCTGGCGTCGGGTCACAGTGGCAGCAACCTTAGCAGTTGGTCCAGACGGCCCTCTCCCTGGCCACTTCCTCCAGCTCTCCCGGGGGGGGGGGGAACGACGACACTGAGGCATTCCCAGAACAGCCGAGGGGCAGTCCCTCCAGCATGTTGTAGATCGAACCCGGGGTCTCTTCCCGGTTCGACACGCCCGAAACACCACACCAGTGAGGCGTTCGAGAGGCATTATAATCAAATACCCAGGCCACTTCAACTGTCTCCTCTCAATGCGGAGGAGCAGTGGTTCTACTCCAAGCTCCTCCCGGATGGCTGAGAAATTCGTCTCGACCAATCAGCTTGCTAGATTTGACTCAAGGGTTCAGACCCGAATCAACAAAAGAACCAAGTCAACAAAAAAATCGAATCCTTCTTTTCTCTGCAATCCCTGATCCATAACAATAACGCGCTTTCTATCCTCACAATTGTCTGGTTCCGCAGTGTGAACATGCTTCGGATCTTTATTAAAAGTTATTGAAGCAGTTTTTTTTTGCGGATCTTCACTTCATCCTTTATGTACTGCACTGTTGATTCATTCTAGCCGTAATGGCAGTACGGCCACATAGCTCTTGCCTTCCTGAATCACGCCTAATAATTTAACAATAATACATTTTATTTAAAAGAACCCAAGTACACCGCACAGTAAAAGACACAAAAACACAAGAACAAGATTCTCTGTAAATCTGAGTAAATCTGATGAGTGCACAAGCACGAAACTCAGTTACAGTGAATCATGTGCGTTTCATTTTAGTCATTCTATATATTCCGCTCTGCACTCAAGTGTATTGATCACTGTTTAACAGCATTTTGCTACAATCCTGCACGATTATATATGCGTGTGTGTGTGGGTGTGTGTGTGTGTGTCTGTATTTTTCGAAATCTTGAAATATTTTTGATTCCCTCACAATTGGACAAGTTTGATTTTTGAACTAATAAAGTATGTTTACGATATGTTGACTTCAAGATCTGACTGGTAAATTAAATTTTTCTGGCCAATTTTTTATCTTTCTATATAAAGAGCTCCTAAACAGATTTTCATTGTTCATGCAACAGTGACACTAAAGATCTCTTATCTTTTACAAATGTGCTTGATGGAGTTACTTTCAGGAGACAGTTATTTACAAAATGCTTCACCCGATATTTCCTGGAGTCGGTCTTCTTCTATATTAGGATCAAAGTCACTGCCAAGGACATCAGTGCTCCAGGTTTCACTGATTGTCTCAGAGATATCCCGATCATCTGTCAGACCCATCATGTCCCGAATCTCAAACTTCCTGAGTTTATCATCCAGATTATCCTGTGTAGTGGCTAAAAACAAAAAAATACCATATATTATACATAAATGACAACAAATACATTTTACAATGTTAAAAAAAACAATCACAACCATAGCCAACAATGGCTGTAATCTCCTATCATTTCTATGAATGCCTAAGTAAAGGAATTGTTTGGACAATTAAATATATTTGATCGATATCATTTAACAAAGCAATACTGATGATGGAGTGCAATATTCTCTTATGATCATGGCTGTTTATGACCTAAATGATGGAAATACCTTGTTTCATGTAGGGTTGTGTATTTTAATAATACATGTTGGATGACAACAAAAAACGTCTACCATTTCATTTTATGTAGCATTGTTTATTCTTTAAATCACACTTTTTTCCTCACTATGTGTGTCATTTATATGGTTTATTTGGGATATAGCTGCACTCTTCTGTAAGTTTTTTTTAATTCATGTGTATTTTGAGGCATCTTTATATATCTGGTTATATTATATTTATTTGAATACATTCCTCTTGCCATCAAATAGCCATCAGAAATGATGGCTATGACATTTCTGTCTGTTTTCATAGTTATATAGATTTGTTCATTTGTTAATTTTTGATTCCTTCATTATTTGACTTTACAGAAAACATGCTATATAATGATATACATTGTCACTGGGATATGAAATTGCCAAAATAATATGAAGGCCCAGCCTTAGTTTAATACATGTTACACACAGTCAAGGCAAGTACAGGGTGACCAATAAAACCTCCCACATTTCAAAAGCAATACATTTTTTTTAAATATTTGAAGACAATCAAATCATTACTCACACAAGAGACTTCATTCAATAGTTTTTACTAGTCATATTTTAAGGATAATCATCCCCCAAATGGTGGAAGTCAGAATCTATACACGCTTGGAGATAATTTCTGACTGAATGATGAATAAAAACTGTACTGAATGAAGTTTCTTGTGTGAAAAATTGTTTATCTTTAACCTTTTTTCGTTTACTTTTCAAATATGAGTGGTTTTATGAGGTCAATCTGTAAAACCAAATATAATATCTGACAAAACACTCCAAAAAAAAAAAAAAAGCCTGCTGGTTTATATAACTAAGGCAACACACTTTATTTACCACTATGCTGCTTATGTATCTGTGCAATAGAACCTGTTGGATGCTGTTAGAAATCTAGAAATCAGCTTGAAAAAAAAAAAAAAAGAAAAAGAAAAAAAAACCTGTTTGAAAATCTGTTTTCAAAACTTCTAATCATATGGTTAGTCTTCCCCAGGCCATCATGCCTGTAAGGCTCTTTATTAAAATAAAGTGCTTTCACAGCTAGTAAAAAAATACTTTTGGCTATCTAATATAAAATATATTGTTCTTCAATTCCAATGAGATGCTTATCTTTAAAGTAATCAAAAAGATATACTGAGTAGAGCACATTGGCCACAACCTTGTTCATGTTCCAGTAGCTGCAAAGCTTCAACACCATTGCTGACAGACTGTCCTGGACCCAAGTCAGACACAGATTCTGCTTCCATGTCCAGAGAGGAGACAGAGTTGGAGCGGTTTGATGGCCCTATCAAGATATAAAAATTTTTACACTATAAACTCTCACATGCACCTTTTCACATTTATGGCATTTGGCAGACAGCCTTTCCAGAGAAACTTACATTTTTGTTAATTTAACTGAGGGTAAAAGGCTTTGCTCAAGGGCCCAACAGAGGTAGTTTGGTGGTACTGGGGATTCAACAGACAACCCTTGGATCAGTAACCCAGATCCCTAACCACTGAGCCACCACTGCCCTGTGAGCCACCTTTTTTTGTTAGGATCAAATTATTACCTCCGCCAGTGGAGGTTATGTAATCATCGGAGTTTGTCTGTCTGTCTGTTAACAGCATAACTCAAAGTTATGGATGGATTTTCACCAAATTTTTACCGAATGTCCAGAAGAGCAAAAGTAACAATCAATTAGATTTTGGAGGTGATCCAGATCACCGTCTGGATCCAGGATTTTTTTTGAAGGATTCTTAACTATGGCCTGGCGGAGGTCTGCGCTCTGAGTGCTTTTCTAGTTTTTACACAATGAATTGTGCAGATCATGTTCAGCACCAACAAATAATCAAGATTAAAACACAAAAGACATGCTAATACAACTTTTCTATATGCGGGTATAATTAAAGAGACCGTAGTCTGATTACTGAGGAAGCACACACCCTCAGAGACTCCTTCCAGATTATCACTGCATAAAGAGAAGCGGAGGGTTTTGTCAGGTTTGCCATGCAGTTTAGCCTCATCAGCTTGGGCATCTCCTTGTGATTCATCAGAAAGATGCAAGTTCAGCACCTAAAAGAAAGGGACAAAAATATCTCTACATTCACAACACGAGTTTGTAAGTACTGGCATGTGTGCATTCAACAATCCTGTATAACAAAGTAAGGTTGGAAAAAGGTTTTTAAAATGTATTCAATAATGAAATGAAGACCGCAAGATTTGTTTTTAAACACCATTTTTATTTTGGCTGTTTACTATCAAAAGTAAATGTGAAGTCTGAAATATCAGCTGTCTTTAGTGTTTAAACAATGCAGAGGCATACAGAACCCAACCAAATTGTTGTGCGTAATGATATTCATACAGTTGGTGTAAGGCCACGACATGAATATCTGATGCCCAGGCTACAGAAACATGAACTTAAGCCCATACATTTTCTGATGGCAAACAAAATCTCTCATAACCTTTCTGAAGGCTATTACAGAGAGGAGCCACAACTGGCAGCAAGAAATTTAAGCTTCGACAAGGAACAGGATATGACACTTAGGTCACTAGGCAATTGACCAACTAGCTTCATGAACTTAAGGTGGGAAGTTGTGTGCTCAGCTCACTGCTGTATACCTTGTTCTACCACGTTTTGTACGGTCACACACAGCTCGAACACTGCGATAAAATTTGCAGACGGCACCACCATCACCAGCTAGATTTCAGATGGAGAGGAGTCTGCTTACAGACCAGAGATCAGTGTCCTGACATCATGGTGCTAGGACAACAACCTGCTGCTCAATGTGAGCAAGGCCAAGGAACTCTTAGTAGACTGTAGGAGACTGCAGCATGAAGGTCACATCCCTATCCACATCGAAGACACAGAGGTGGAGAGAGCCAGTTTCTTCAGGCTTCTCGAAACCAACATCACCGAGGATCTCAACAATTGGTCACATCACGTGGGTGTGATCACAAAAGCACTGAGACAACAGCTCTTCTTTCTTCAGTGGCTGAGGAGGTTTGACATTGACTCAAGAATACTCACCAACTTCTACCGGCACACCATCGAGAGTATTCTGGAGCTGGAGAGATGGACATCTGCGACTTCACTGCTTCGGCTTCTGCCCCCACAATGCAACCCCGGATCAAGTGGAAGATGATAAATCACAAAGGCGCTTGCGACCTTTTGTGTGGGAGAAGGTAGTTGAAATTTAAAAATCAGAAAAAGGATATAAAAGAACATCCGATGAATTGAGAATGCCAAATCAGCAGTGTTGAGACTAATTAAAAAGTGGAAAAATCCACGGTCAGGTAGACCAAACAAAAGTTTCAGCTTCAACTGTCAGGAAATTTTTTTGGGATACAAAGGAAACCCCACAAATAGCTTCAGCTGACATGCAGGACTTTCTGAAAAAAGTAGTGTGGCTGTGTTTGGGTGCAAAATAAGGAGGCACTTGAAAAAAAATTGGCTGCACGTTTGCGTTGCCAGGGAAAAGAAGCATCACAATGCTAGTGCCACAAAACAGCCCGCTTACAATGTACCAAACAGCACAAGCCTCAAACATCATCTGGAACAAGTTTATTTGGAGTAATAAGATCCAAGTTAAACTTTATGGTCACAACAATAAACACAACATTTGAAGGGAAGTCAACAAGGCCTATGACGAAAAAATACACCATTCCTACAGTTAAACATGGAGGTAGATCGCTGATGAAGTGTCAATGATGTTAAGGTGGCAATACATAGCATTAAGAAAACTTCTGATCAGGGTGTTTTGGTTAATTTCTATTGTCATTATGATTTACAAGAGCAAACAATTTTTTGACAAATGGCTTCAACAAACCACTAAGCATGAGTGAAATAAAAGCTTTTGTATCACTCATTCTCTAAAAATTGGCCAAAAAGAGAGAGAAAAAACACAAAAATTCCGCCAGGGTACATAAACTTTTAAAAACAACTGTATTTACCAGCCATGAAGCAGGTATTGCTTTCAATTCTCAACTTGTACTCCAGAGTGACTTGTATGTTAAATTATTAACACATTATTACATAATTTTGTTTTTGTATTTTTTTTACACTGGCAACCGCATTTCACATGTTGATTATTTTTAACATTGGCAACACAGGAAGCGTTTAGTGCTGTTGAGAAGGCTGACCCAGATTTCCAATGATCCGGAAACACAGCGCATTTATTGTGAACGTTTTAAGTGGGTATATTAAACACAGAGGATTTAAAACATTAACAGGATTAAAAACAGAGGATTTCAGTGGCTGAAAAGTGCAGCGAAAGCAAATCACAGCGAACTCTCTCTCCATCGGCATCTGAGACAGGTAAATAACAGAGGCTAAATGCTAATGCTAAGCTAAATAACTCCTCATGCAAGATATAAAGCATATCATAAACCGTAGATTGAAATGAAGTCTGATTTTACATGTTTGAGCCGACAGTCAATGTTTCAGTGAAACTATATGTTCCTGTGTGGAAAGGTGAGCCTGCACCTTTTGTTTTTACTCCCCGCTCAGTGTTATGCGCAGAGTAGACACAAACACACTGTAAGCGTCTCACACACCAAGATTTTCGTTACGACTCTTCTCTTCACGTAATGTTTTAGTCGCCAAAGATCCATTTTTAGTGAGTCATCGTCACGTTGTCGTCATACAAAAAAAGTGCGTTAAAATAATTTTAACAACACTGCCCCCAAAATGCGACCTATACTCCAGTGCGACTTACATGTTTTTTTTTCTTTATGCCATTTTGGATGATTTAACTTGTACTCAGGAGTGACTTATAGTCCAGAAAATATGGTAATTGATTCTTTTGAACGATTCGTTCACAAATCGCCCATCACTAGTATGATGCAGCAGAGCATTTCATTGGCTTGAGCGATACAGAGACAAGATAAAAATACCCAGACGCACAACTAGACTATGCGTGGAACCTATACGCAAATTGAAGCTTAACCCTAGAATGGTTACTCTCTAATTTGCTAACATGGAAGGTAAACCCAGAAGAATTTTACCCCAAATTATATAATTAATAAAAACATATTTATGATACTTGTACTCACTCTGCCAGACGTACGAGTTACACAACCGCCTCAATGAATTCCACCCTGGTAACCGTTCTAGGGTTAAGCAAGCTGTTTTCCTAAAATAGCAGCCAAAATAAAAATCAACATGGTGACCTTGCGTCCATACTGAATATCCAAATGAAATAAAAACACCCAGGCGCACAACTAGACCATAGGGGAAATTATCAAGTTTCATTTCGTTATTTAGTTAGCTGCACAATAATTGTTAACAGCGGATGTCAAACCATGAATGAAAAGTCATTTCATCAACCCAAGAAAAAAACAGTAAAAGAAAAAAAGTGACTGAGCAAGAATAAGAGAAAGTATAGCCACAGAGATAAAGGTAAATAGTCCAAGGAAATAAAATAAAGACAAATCCAGCTGAATGCCAACAATAATGACAGATACGTCTGCCAAGAGGAAATGAAGTCCTTAATGTTACTAACTTGTATGCCTTAGAACATGCAGTAAACATGAAAGAAGCCATTGAAGAAAAACTATTTCAGACATGTCACCGTGATTAATAGACTAATTCCAAAATTTAATTTAAGTTCACCTGCTGGTTGGGGTGATGCAAAAATATATATCATAGGGGTATTAAAACACTAATTCTTGAGATATCATGTTCATGAGAGCCTCAGATCTTGGGTAGACACATGGATGGGATGACAGAAAAAAATAGCATAACCAAACAGGAACAGAGTTCCTAAACATGGATATGTAAGTAACATCTCTGTGCAGCAAACAGTGAATCTATTTCAGTCATTTGATTGTGTTACCTTGGACCAGCTGCAAAACTGAATCAATTCACCTAATGGTTATAACGAAAATACAGGGATCCCTCACTTTTTCGTGGATAATGGGGGGCCTCGACCCCCCGCGAAGTATGATAGAGCCCCTGAATGACGTATATGTACATGTATATGTGTATATAAATAAATATTCAACACTATAAATGCTTATAATGACAAACATTCAAAAACAATGCACAAGATGTAAATAAAACAAAGAAAATATAAATAACATAAAATA
Organism: Euristhmus nudiceps; assembly: GCA_030068295.1. NCBI lineage: Eukaryota > Metazoa > Chordata > Actinopteri > Siluriformes > Plotosidae > Euristhmus > Euristhmus nudiceps. Next base: position 24,571,004 of record JAQNCB010000015.1, on the reverse strand, counting down.
CATGTGTGTAATTGTACATAGATGTAAATAAAGTGTAAGAAATGCCTTTTCTGCCACACGAATTCTGTTATTTCAGAGCTGTGCCAAACCGAGTCCCAAACCAGAGTCAGTACTGACCTTGACTCCGTTCCCTTAACTATCTCCCTATTCAATAGTGAAAGAGTTAAGAGACAAGCTCTTAGGTCACTACTGACTTCGTTTGGGACACACCCTCTGAAATCTCAAGCTGAGTGGCCGAGACGAATTTCCCACCAAATCCGAGTCAGTAGCGACCTCTTGTGGTGATTTCATGAACTTTTTTCCGTATTTGCTTACTCTTATTTTCTATGAATATTTTTTAAAAATCCGCGATACACTGAAGCGCGATATGACGAGGGATGACTGTATATTACATATAAATACTACAGACATTCAGCAACAGAACTATGACTGGATGGAGAAGAAACCCCAAAACTGATGCCTCCCCCACTCACACATGAAATAAACAAAAACAAACAAAAAAACATTTAAAAAGGTAGGCCTGGGGAAACTAATTACCTTAAAGCCAAACATAACCCTATTTTCAAACTTTCCCTATTGAAAGTATTAACATAAAATCTTATTGTGCATGCATCTTAGGAGAATGAATGTCTTGTTAAGAAATAAAAGCCATTTAGTTCATTATAATTCCAATACAGGGCGCCACCATCTGCGTTTTAAATTTCGCGGCATTCACGAGAACATGACGTATGCATCGCCCCACTGTCGTCTCTGCCTGGCTCACAGGCTGAACACTGCTAATTGTAGTTCTTGTTATTTGCAACAAATCGGCATGGTGTTTGGAGAAAAATTGGATTTATAGACTGATAGACTGTCTCTTTATTTGGGCAAGCTTTCTTTTACAACAACAGAGGAAACTACTTGAGAGCTTCTTTCTCTCATTGCTGAGAGCAACACGGATTTACATTACCACCTGTCCACTAGTGTTTAGTGGGACGTCGGGCAAAATACAAAAGACCTGATCACTGCTATTGCTGATCAGAAGGGAAGTTAATAAAGCACTGTTTGTCTCTGTTATGGTGGATGACACGACAGACGCGAGCAACAACTCGGCTGGAACTGGCTCTGCGTTATGTAACAGCCACAGGTGTCACGTACGGATAATCTGTATGACAGAGTAATTGAAATCTTGAGGGAAAAAAAGGAGGATGGATTTTGTGTACAAATAAAAAGCATTTTTGATGAGTAAAATGTGGCTATATTCCTAAATATTGCAATTTTATGAGGTTATTATTGACGCTTTTTTTGTGTGTTGCAGCTGAAGCAAAAGTAAACGTTTTCTAGCCATAAAATAGTTATTGAGGGTTGGATTGATACATTGTGATTATGTTACAGTTAAATCGATTAGTCTACGATTAAAAACCTTAAACAAGCACACCGCGCATAAATGCGTTCAACTACCATGTAAACAAACCAACTGGCGCCGCCATCAGCGTTTAAAATCTCACGGCATTCACGAGAACATGACCTAGGCACCGTTCCACTGAAGTGTATGCGCATCACACTTCGGCAATCTATTGCAGTTTTGACTGGCGAACGGATCACAACATAACCAAGATGCCGCAGTGTCAAGCGTATGGCTGCTTTAATAAGCCAAATCTGTGTAAGGGCAAATCCTTTTTTGTTATTCCCAATGGCAAAAAACATCCACAACTGCACGAACGTTCAGCAAAGTGGCTACATTTCATCGGCACAAACCTACTCTCTCTCTCTCCGTGTGGGGAGCGGTCTCGACGTCACAGAAGCGAGGCATCATGGGAAAATGTATCAGCGTACACAGACTGGATTTTTTGCTGTATTTTCACTAATATAATAATTACAAAAAATTACAAAATGCATATACATTTTGTCCCATGTTGAAACGTGAGGTAAAAGTCCAGAGGAAACATTCATTCAGTTTTTGAATTAGGGTTATGTTTTGCTTTAAGGGAGGCATGAGGATTCCAGAACTGATGGGAAACTTTTTCAGTTCTGCGATATTTGACCCAGGGAAACAGTCAAACGTTTTTTGGTTCCCAGAATTCTCTGACATTTATGCTGTAATACGTGGTACGTGTGAGAAACGCACTCGCGGTTCAAAGGTTTTAAAATACCGGAAACAACCCGAAAACGGAACAATCGTTTCCGTGAAATGCTCATGCCTGACAAGGTCATTTTTACTTGAAGTTACTTGAAATTTACATTTATTTAAAAATGATTATGTATAATGTGAGTAAATTAACAAATAATAGGACATAATGTTGAAGCTGTTCACTAAATGAAATTAATTAACAAACAGGATATGTTTACCTCATTCTCAGGCATCATTCCAGGCATAGTCTGAGAGGAAGCTCCTAATGAGATGACAAGCACCTCCTCAGGCATTACTTCCTGCTGGGAATCCTGGAAGCCAACATCTGCCTCAATATCCTGAGTGATGTTGGACCTGGAGCGGCTACGGGAGGCTGCTGTCAAATGGGAATATTAGAGGATCATAGCATGGCAATAGAGATGATAAATATTTTAACATGAAGATAATTCAAACTTGATAGAAAGCCATCAATGAATAATTTAAAATGAAATTTCTACCGACGAAGTAGTATGCATTTACAATGATTCGTTCAGAATTTAAACCATAGTGTGCATTTAAATATAGTGGAATGAACAAGATTCAAGAGTTTTATTGTCACTAGCACGAAATTACATGAAGCAATTACTGGCAGTGAAATGTCTCAAAGTCTCAAGTTCCCAATAGTGCAAGAAACACACAACTGCATCAAATAAAATAGAATAAAATAATAATATAAAATAAAATGGAATAAAAATATTGAATATGAATAGAATAAAATAAAAATATGAAGGTGAATATATTCAGGATGTAAACAAGTGAACAGATAGAACACCAATTTTGTGCAAGTGAGGAGAGGCAAAAAAAAAGTGTAGCAGTGTGTGCGCAAAAAAAAAAAAAAAAAAAAAAAAAAGTCAGGTTGTGCAAAGGGTTGTACAAGGGTTAAAGGGTTGTACAAGGGTTAAAGGTTAAGCCCTCCAAGAAATTTTATTGACAAGTACAGTACATGTGGCCTTATTATGACTGTGACACCCTCATAATGGAGATACAGGGGTAGAATTTGACAACATTATCTTTTTTCAGACACACTAGTCAGAACATTTCTTAACAATGGAAAAGAGGATAACGGCAATATTCTTCCCCATCTTTGCTGATTTCTATTCTTAAAACGCTGAGGATACTTGGTTAGATAAATTCCCAAGACAACCCATTTCTCATTGCGAACACTTTTTACACTTTCAGCATGAAATAAAGGGCTACAGAACGCATAATGTATAACCATGAAAGTTTCAGAGTCTGTTGTAAGTAGAATTGCTATTACATGTCAAACATATTGTAAGCATATACTCAACCGCATACACAATGTATTACTGTCATAAATAGCTCACCTCTATGGAAGACATCCCCCTCCCCAATTTTTTCTTCTAATTTAGTCATAGCCAATTCTCACCTGTCAAGTATCAAGTGACCGCCACACACCAGGCAGAGGTATATCTAAGCACATGCCCCCTTTGTGACGCACAATTCTACCATCCACATCTTTAGACTGCACTTGCATATTTAGGGGCAGCATAACATACTCAGAGGGTAACTTTGTATGCATGAGTTCACAGACATCCAAGATTGGCTGGTGATCCTTTTAATAGTTGGGAGCTGAAAATACGCCATCGTTCCCATGAGAGCTTGACCAATTACAGAATTTCCTCCTGGATAAAGAAAGTATTCTGATTCTGCATTAGTTCCCATGGAATCTGAGCCACATACGACAACCTTAATTCAAACCCAAGATCTAAAGGCTGATGTTCATGCACCACACATTGCAACCAATTTTGCAAATTTCAGTGTTTTTCCCGCCCATTTGATGTATCCACCCAAAAATAAAAAAAAATTTAAATTGTGTATGCGCGTGTCCATGTGGTATGCTTTGGGAAGGGATTGTTTTAATTCTTTCAAGTCTTTGTAAAATACTAGGTCAAATGTGAATTAAATAAAAATAATAAACAATATTTAAAATAACAATATGTACCAAAATTACATTAAAAGGGCACTGTCAGATCTCTCAAGGTGGGTTACTGAGTCTTTCCCTACATTCGACCATTACTATTCATTATTGTAGATACCATTAAATAGCCTGCACCTTTTGATTGAAATCAGTATGATGGATTATAAATGACAGGAACCAAGATGATCACCCTGTAGTTTATAGGTTAATAGTATTTTATATTTGATGCAAACTTTAATATAGGGTGTTTAAGATAGGGGTGATGTACTTGTATCTTCTGGATCTAGTACAGACTTTATGCTGGAGCTTGTTTATGCACCTATTACTACATCCAGAAAGCAATGCATTACAATAATGTAATCTTGAGGTAATAAAAGCATGTGCAAGTTTTTCTGCATCACATCAGATATGTATCCTTAAAAGAATAAATAAAACTACCGTGCAACAAAAAATTAATTCAAGACAATATTTAAAGATGGCGTATGCTAAATTTGACATGACTTCTCACATACGAATTCCTAAAATTCATAATCCAGGCACGTCACTGGACAATTTAGAAATAAGTCAATCAGCATGTGGTTGCAAAGCACCCATGAATGAGCGTGCCGAGCACTGAGGGGGATGGTCGGTGCTTTTGCAATTTTTAAGTTTGAAATGGTGCAATTTGGTGAATATTTAGACTTAAAATTCCTAAAAACAGCTGGTATTGAATTGATATTTCAAAAACTTGGTTAATCTAAGAATAAACAAAATATAAATAAAAGTATATTTACATACTGATTTACATTAAATTTCAGCAGTCAAATATCAAAGATAAATTCTTGCACTTGCTCAAAATAATTGAGCAATAATCGGTATTTAAAAAATATCCTACTTCAGACGGAGGCGTTTGCCGCACAGCGTCAAACTAACTCGGTGAAGGTGTTGTAGCGCGAAGCAGTGCCCCGGGCCCCAAGAAAGTTTTTCAAAATGGGAGCTTTGATTTGCATTCTGGTGGTATCTGAGGCTAAAAATTTGAGAAATAGTGACATGATTTACTGCCAAGTATAATGATATATAAACGATTCAGACAGCAGGTATGTGGGATTAATCTACCAGAAAACTGAAATTAAGTCAAGACATTTTATTCAATATACACAGTATAAAAGTAAAGAATATTCCATATCTTCGGGGTCAATATTTTACTTTGTGTTATTTATCAAATTATGCATTGATTTTGTCAAATGTAAAAAATAAAAAAATTCACAGTTATTCCAGTATTGAGTATTGTGAGTGGATATTCAGTTTATAATACTATGTTGCATCAATGACATAACTAACTTGTTTGGCACAAAAAAAAAAAAAAAAAGAAAATTATCTGAAACGCATCAGTCCCGATAAACTCCTCCATTGCGATCAGAAGCTTTTAATAAATTTGGTGAAAAGTGTAAAACCATGCTGGCATTCTTGGCAATGTTCCATGCACGATCGATCACAGACTTGCAGAAAAACCAATATGGCGCTAAATAACGTAAATTAATGTCTTACGAGAGAACATGGCGAGAGTTCAGAGTGCCATTCCAACAGTTACCAAGCCTCCCAATGAAAACCGTGTATGAGTGCATGTGAGCACACCGCAAGTTCAAGTACACTGAATAACGGTGCACTTTGCCATTAGCACTTCATCTCCGCTTTTTATTTGCCACAGCGTGTACCCACCACTACAGCACTGGTTATGGTCGATAC
>JAQNCB010000015.1:24521622-24538130 GCA_030068295.1 Euristhmus nudiceps | reverse complement strand
TTTCGGCCCTTTTCCTCTTTTTTGGCCACTGGGATGATATAAGACATGATCACAGAACGTCTCCTGTATTGATCCCGCTCGTAGATTTCCTTTCACTAATAGTTTCACTGTCATTTTTTTTTTAAAAAAAGGAAGTGTTTCTGTCAAATACAGAACTTGCGTTATTTATGTTAATAGCTCAGCATTGAGCCAATCATCGTTCGGAATTGGCCCGACGTTGGTTAACATCGTGGAAACAGGGCGGGTCCATATATATCATGGGAGATGGTTTTTGCTCTACGACTGGAAGGCTGGATGCGGTGATTATGTTAGCATGGGCTGTTAAACATCCAGGATTTATAACTTTATAAAAGAAACAATATTTATTTTTTTATTCTGAGATTTCGGGGGGCAAATGTCCCCCTAGTTGCGCCAGTGGGTTAAGTAATAAGAGTATTGATATATATGCAGTACATGGAGAACCACACCTTGATAGTAATTATGCGTGGGTATTTTCATACACCTTATATAATGTACATCACTGTGTCAGATTGAACAGATTAAGGTTCAGATCCAAAGTGTAAAAGATTTAAAAGTTAATAAAAAAAGGAGGGCACATTATATGAGTAATAAGTCAGTTAGGATTATATAAACCAAAATATTAATTATAGAGAAAAGATACATTAATTAAAAACTCAAGAACATTTATTCTTATTGTTTTATTATATAATAAAGGTAAATAAAATAATATTGATGAATTAATTCACCGAATTTATTTATTAATTTAATAATTTATTCATTGTTTTATTCATTTAATCATTTATTCATTGATTCAATCACTTATTTGCTGACCCGTTTAGTCCTTAGGTCACAGGGAGACTGATGCCTATCTCCGCTGATTCTGAGTAAAGGGTACATACACCCTGAACAGCTCACAGGGCCAAAACAAAGTCAAATATGTTCGGAGCATATAATCATTATCAAGCTTACTGCATGTTTTAGTGACTTGTTCTCCCCTATAAATGTTTGATGTAAAGCTGAATCTTATTAAAGTTGGAAATTTTAAAAAAATTAATGATGATTACTTTAACTAGTTTATCTACATCCTTTGTAATGCGGCAGACGTACACGCAACAGTTGTGATGGCGACTAAACCGTCACATGCATACCGGCTGTGAGGACCGACCTTCATCTTCCTCCGACTCTCTCTCTCTCTGCTTCAATAAATTGTTACCGTCCAACTCTGCCTAGCATCGATTATTCTAGATATTTCCACGTCCCAGTCCGTCACACCTTATCTAAGCATTTCCATTTTTGCACATTTCCAGTATATTTTGGCCCATTGCCTGCTCTCAACCTTACATCTGAATGAACTCTTGGAATATAATGTTAAAATATCAATCAGTTTGAGTTTGAAATCCCCGAAGAAATGGGATTGATCATAAACACCTCATACCACAAATATTCGGCCAAATAGGAAAGAAAATGAGATATCCCTTGTATTCATGGTAATGGGATCTGATGAGCAGCTGACAGGTTTTGGGCGATTGAAGGAAAAAGGTTTCAAATTTGACATTATATCATGATAGTTTATAGCAGACATGTATATTCTTGCTACTGTTTACACTGCAGCACACCTTTTTTTAACCACCATCAAGTCAACGTCCATTTGTCTTCCAAAAGTAAGCACTCTAGCTTAACATGATGCCGCCATCTACTGGTAACACAAAATGAGGTTTTATATTTTCATTTACTCCTCCTGGTATGTTGTGCAGATCCAGTTCAAAGCTCAGATATGTCTTAAGGATTTTGTGATGGCTGATTGTAAATCCTTTCAATTTTTGATAACCACATACCCATACTTGACCCTGCGGTATAGAGAGGTGCAGCTCACTCCTCCACCACCACACATTTTTTCCTGCTGGTTCAGGAATCGAACCAGCAACCTTTCAGGCCCAAAGCCTCTTCTCTTACCATTGGGCTACGGCTGTCCCTGATAAGTGCAATATAACTTTGTTTTGGCAAATATTTATCCAGTCATGCTAGTAAAGTCCACTGTAAAATGAAGGAAGATCAGGCATTCTTTTGAAGCATTTTCTGCTGGTCATTCTGGTGTGTGGTGTTAAACTAGCGAAGCTCTCATTTGATTGGTCAGCTGCTCTTTTTCACATACAACAAACAAAATGCATAAAATGTATTTGTTCATCAAACTTTTTTCTTGGTGTTTAAAGTTTAATATGAACACATGCATTTAGGCACGTGCCTGATTTCATGTCAATATTTCGTAATTACTTCCACCAAGGATGTAGTGTTTTCATCAGTGTGTGTTTGTGTGTTTGTTTGACTTTTAGTAATTTACTGTCCACAATTTTTTACAGGTGAATCAGAATTTTTTATGATGAGGCCACCAGGCCATTGCAGGGCTATATATTTATTATACTGAGTAAAATAAACTAAAATAACATAATAAATCCCTAGGCAGGGGCCTCACATGTTAACAATTTGCAGATCTTATGCAGATGTATGACAAATTTCTATAAAACACTGCCATATGCTGAACTATCTATGTTACCTTTGATTGTATACATAGTAACTTATCCAAAAGCTACGAAAGACTTATAGCTTACATCTATCTAACTTATCTCCAAACTATATTGACCTATGTAGACATAACTGACGTGGACGGGACGACCACAGAACTTTTACTGAACGCCTAGAACTTGCACCTAGTTGTGGGTGTATTGGCAGCGTTTAGGGGAGTGGTGTATAAAATGGGGTTTGAACAAAGAACCAGTCAGTACTCCTCAAGACCATCATTAACGATCATTGGTCATAAGCTGCGAATGCTGCCGACACGATACGCATTCATTGGTATAAGTTACATGTAGGTTCAAAGTGTGGTAGATATTTCATTCAATTTATCATTATACTCAAGGGGGCAGCCAAAAAAGTTAGAGAGTGGTTGTGGGATCAAAAGGTCGCTGGTTCAGTTTTGAACCAGCAGGAAAGATAAGTGGCAGTGGGGAGTGAGCTGCACCTTCTCTTCCTCCACAGTCATGGCTGAAGTGCCCTTGAGCAAGGCACCTAACCCCCAATTGCTCTCCGGGCGCTCCAATGTGTGTGGCAGTCCACTGCTCCGAGTGTGTGCGCTCACTTTGGATGGGTTAAATGCAGAGTAAATAATTTCCCTTACGGGATTAACAGAGTATATCAAAATCAAAAATCAAAACTTATGAGTAACTTACAAATAACTTACCTACAACTTATGGCAAGAATATGCGGAACATATGAGCCATACGCAAGCGTACGTCGAAAATTTTAGGAATGCACAAAATTTTTCAACAACCTCACCATACTACAACTTATACCAGCATGCCATTACCTTACACAAAACTTACCCATAACTTATCCGACGTACACCAGAGTATTTACCGAATTTTGCCATATACTGGCTAAATCGCCAATGTGTGACGGGCTTTAAAACTCCTTCCATTTGTGCGAAATTTACTCTGTATATTCAGAATTCAAATATACAACAGTTTAAGATGTTCACTCAGTGATCTCACAGGCAACAAAATGTTCAAATCTTGGGAGAGGTCTACACTCATTGAGTGCTCTTGTTTGGACTTAGCGTGGAATACAGCCTTATATCCATTCTCTGCATTCATTGGGATATTCCCAGAAAGCTTGAGGATGAGGACAGAACGCAGCAGTACAGCTAGGAATCATGGGACAGCGTATCCAATATTTTTAAAAGTCAAGAAGAAGAAGGTGGGACTGTTTAAAGAAAAGTTTTTTTTCGTTCTAAGACATTATGAACATATCTAAAATGCATGATGTTACTTTGACTGGGCAGGAGGCCGACAACTGGTATAAAACAGCTGAGAGGATATGGGAATTAAATGAACGGATGTTTGTCAAGAGTAGGCTGCATAGCCGTCAGTAGGTTTCTGCCCTGGGATGGCCTGGCGAGCTGCCTCGCCTTCCTGCGACCCTAATTAGGAATAAGCGGTTTGGAAAATGAATGAATAGAAAAAAGGTATGAGACCAATTTGTTCATGCCCACAACATGTACCTGTGCAAATTGGCACAAAAAAAAAAAATAAATAAAAAAATAAATAAAAATATATATATATATATATTTACATTATTAGTCAGTTGTATGCAGCTGGTGTTATTGCTGCTTCACCACCGTTTTCTCCTCCATCATTGTGTGTTTCGAACCCTTGCTTGGTACACTCTCAAAATGGGGGTCCACAGTGGTAATCAGTCACTGCGTGTCATAGGTGGGTCTCCAGCTACATGTGACACTCTCCATTCATACCCAGCATGATGATTTTTCTGCTGCTCGGGGCATCCTCTGTATTGCTGTTTGTCTGTTTCTTCCTGTTACTCCCAGTGCAGAGAATAAATGCCATGTCAACTGTGCTGGGAAACCTTTGCATCCTATCTCCACTGGATAGCATCATGTTTACTATCTGGCTTCTCTGCATTCTCGGGCCCTTGGTGTAGCGGTTAGAGTGCTGGGCCCGTGATCAGGAGATTGTGGGTTCAAATCTCTGTGAGACCCATCGTGCTAGGGCAAGGTCTTAACCACAAGTGTGCCTCTGACTACCCAGCAGTATAAATGGGTACCAGTAAAAATACTGGAAGGGTAGCCTGCGATGGACTAGTGTCCCATCCAGGAGAAGTTGAACTCCTAGTTGCTTCATGCTACAAAAACCGGGAATAAGCACTGGCCTGATGAGCTACTACGCTCGGGTGTAACAGCCAACAGACTTACCCTACCTTCTCTGTATTCTACAAGTAGAGTCTCGGACTTGGTCTTTTTACTCTCATATGCTTCAATACATCTCTTCTCCCATGACATTGTCAATTTAATGAGTATGCTCTTCTTGGCTCCTTGTGACCATAGAACCATGTCCGGCCTGAGGTTTGTTACTATCTCCTAAAAATTTAATTTTCCATTCAAGTCTACAGTGAGATTCCAGTCTCTCACCTGGTCTAGGATCTTACGAACTGGATTCCAAAAAAGTTGAGACACTATACAAATTATGAATAAAACTGAATGCAATGTATCATTGCATACATATCATGTAGAGAATGTGTCATTTTAAGGGAAAAATATGTTGATTTTAAATTTCATGGTGTCAACAAATCTCAAAAAAAGTTGGGACAAGTAGCAATAAGAGGCTGAAAAAGTCAATCGCACTTATATCGAACAGCTGGAAGACCAATTACCACTAAATGAGGCGGATTGGCATGATAATTGAGTTTTTCAGAGTGGCATTGTCTCTCCGAAGCGAAGATGGGTAGGTAGAGGATCACCATTTCCCCCAATGTTGTGCAGATACTGGAGCAATATCAGAAAGGTATTTCTCAGCAAAAAGTTGCAGAGTTTGAAGTTATCATCATGTACAATGCATAATATCATCCAAAGATTCAGAGAATCTGGAACGATCTCTGTGTGTAAGGGCCAAGCCTGAAAAACCATACTGGATGCCCATGATCTTCAGGCCCTTAAACGGTACTGCACTACAAACAGCAGTGCTACTGTAAGGGAAATCACAGAATAGGCTCAGCAATACTTCCAGAAACCATTGTCGGCAAACACAATCCACCGTGACATCTGCCGTTGCCAGCTGAAAATCTACAGTACAAAGAAGAAGCCATTTCTAAACAGGACCCAGAAGCGCAGGCATTTTCTCTGGGACAGGGATCATTTAAAATAGTGTGGCACAGTGGAAAACTGTTCTCTGGTCAGACGAATCACGATTCAAAGTTCTTTATGGAAACTGGGATGCCATGTCATCCGGACTAAAGAGGACAAGGACAAGCCAAGTTGTTATCAGCGCTCAGTTCAGATGCCTGCAACTGTGATGGTGTGGGGTTGCATGAGTGCGTGTAGCATAGGCAGCTTGCCCATATGGAAATGCACCGTCAATGCAGAAAGGTATATTCAGGTTCTAGAACAACATATGCTCCCATCCAGACGTCATCTCATTCAGAGAAGACCTTGCATTTTAAAACGTGATAATGCCAGACAACATGCAGCATTAATTACATCATCATGGCTGTGTGGAAAAGGATCCGGGTATTGAAATGACCAGCCGGCAGTCCAGATCTTTCACGTATAGAGGACATTTGACGCATCATAAAGTGGAAGGTGCAACAAAGAAGGCCCAAGATAGTTGAACAGTCAGAGGTCTGTATTAGACAAGAATGGGACAGCATTCCTATTTCTAAACTTGAGAAACTTGTCTCCTCAGTCTCCAGATGTTTGCAGACTGTAGTAAGAAGAAGAGGATATGCCTCACGGTGGTGAAAATGGCCTTGTTCCAACTTTTTTGAGATTTGTTGACACTATGCAATGTAAAATCAACATATTTTATCCTTAAAATAATACATTTTCTCAGTTTAAACTTTTGACTTGTCATCTATGTTCTATTCTGAATAAAATATTGAAATTTGCACTTCCACTTCATTGCATTCAGTTTTTATTCACAATTTGTATAATGTCCCAACTTTTTTGGAATCCGGTTTGTAGTTTACTTGTACACTCTTTTCTTTCTACCCATCTCCACTGCTTGGCTTGTCCTGTTTTCTTCCTCTTTTGATTGTATTTCCCCCACGCCTATTTTCTCCCTGATTTTAGTCTTTCCTATCTTCCCCTCCTTGGTGAACTGCATCTGTGTTGGTTTCTGCTTTGGTTCTTTCCCTCTCTGTCCACATCTGCCAACTCCTGTAGTACCAGGGAGGCTGTGAAACCATTCTCGATTTCAAACCCACTCTTGATCTTTATATCAAAGGGTGCCCTCATGTCTGTCTTCCATTTGATTCTCTGGTTTGTTTTGATGTCACAGTCAGTCAAGCCAGAGTACCTGCTTGTACTCAGCACTAATAAACTTTCTTCTTTATCCATTACAATGTTATGTGCTTATCTCGCTCTCTCTCTCTCTCTCTCTCTCTCTCTCTCTCTCTCTCTCTGTGTGTGTATGTTTGTTGAGGAACACATGCTACTCCACTCTCTCCTGTTGGTCATGAAACATATGGTCCTATATATCCACTCAAACTGTGATGACCTTTCACTGCTGGTGATATAAAATCTTTTACTGAAATGATTTTAGGACTACAATTCCCATTACAGTTACAAGAGAACCAACTAAACGTCATGTTAAACTGCAGTGACGTTCCTACTCCATGCTTTGTATTTTTATCTGGATCAATCCAAATGAGGATGCGTTTCTCTTTTGAATCTGATTCCTCGTGTCATCTGAGGGCATTTTTCCTCCCACCATCATCACTATAGGGTTCGTAGAGAAATGTTTAAAATCATAAGTTTAAATTCTTCATTAAATTTATTTTACTGTGTAAAGCTTCTTCACAAAAATATTAATTATAAAAAGCACTATACAAATAAAACTGAATTGAATGAATTTGAATTGAATATTTTGTATCTTTTGTGATATATTTAGACTTTTGAGGTGCCTCTTGAAGTAGCCATGAAGGTTGTAGGGTTCTTTTGGTGCTATTCTAAAATTTTCATAAACTGTGAACAATGACATGGGCAACAATATATTTAGATGGTCAGATTATTTATTTATATTCTTCCGAACATCTAAATAAAAATTACAATTAGTGCATAATGTTGCTTTTTTTTTTTTTTTTGGTTGGGGTGCCCAGGGTGTCATACAAGCTAGACCAAAACTCTCCACAGACATACAGTATATACATTAACATTAGACTGCTGGCAATCTACCCAGTTTAATATCATTTTCAGTGCAAACAAGGAGTAAAAAAGTAATGAAAGAATCTTCTCATGAAAGATGTGAGATTATAACTGAGCCTATAATACATAGACAGTATGTGCATTTATTACATCTTAGAACATACACAGATCAGATCTTCCAAAGGAAATCTAATACAAAGATCCTAGAATCCTTAATAGTGATGCTCACTGTTCCATCACTATCCCATCACTCTAATTTAACTGCATGCTTTTGACCTTTTATTCAGCAGCAGTCTTCACACATAATGTGGTTCTAGGTGAAAGGCTCACAGGTCCATTATGCATTTACAGATCATTTTTCCTCCATTTTCATTTCCCTGACCACATGCTGGAAGGGGCTGTAGTTGGGCTTACGAATCTTTGCGAGCTCGTTTAGGGCTCTGCCCATAACCAAGAGAGTGAATGAAGGTGGAATTACTGGATAGAGATGAAGATGATGCTGACTGTGAGGATGCTTTGAGTTGAAGCCACTTTTCTCCAAGGGCTTTAGCAAAGTGGTCATCCACAGACACGCTGATCGAGATTTGCTTAGTGGAACCTTTTTGATAGTTCACTCCAAGGCTCCGCTGGAAATGTTCCTCAACATTATCATAGCTGTGCTGTGTGGTAACTACACAGTGACAAGAAAACACAGACTTGGATTCAGATAGCACACAGTGATCATCACATTCTCTGTTTAAATAATCTACACTCTTCTTGCACGGCTTTCCACTAGATTTTGGAATGCAGTTGTGGACCTTTTGATGCACTCGACTTTTTAGCTACAAGAGTATTAGTCAGAAATCACTGATGTTTGGTGAGAAAGCCTGGGGTACAGTCCAGGTTCCAAAGGCCTTCAGTGGGGTTGAGGTCAGGGCTATGTTAAGACTACTGAAAATCTACCGCAGCAACCTCGGCTAGCCATGTCTTCATGTACTCCTCTTTGTGTACTGGGCCATTGTCATACTGGAACATTTGACTTTTACTTTAGGATGTTATAGTTTTATTTTTTTATTTTAGGGCATTGATGCTGCAGTATTAAAAAAGACATTCTTAACTGTTGGCTTCAACTTTGTAGAGTCATATATGGGTGTGATGGAACGGGTGTCCAAAAACCTTTGGCAATATAATTTAAAACTGGACTGTTATTTAAAATCTGTCATTTTAGTGTTGTTATCTGTATGTTGATCCAAATGTGAGCGAGTTTGATTCTCTAAAATTTCTGTGATTGAAAAGAAATGTAAACGATTCTGATATTACGTACCAGTGGAATGTCTGCAACAGTCTACAGGCATAGAGGCTGACTTTGTTGAGACACATGTGATCACTGATGGACGAACCTGCAAATACATGGGCTGTTACAGCATAGAATTCTTGTTATAGTGGTATTAATTCTAAAATGGTATAAATACATTAATAAGTATTTATTTCTTTTGCATATTGTTTTTTGAAGAAGAAAGGCGAGCTGAAGCTTTCATGTTTCTTCATCCACATGTCACCAACAGATCAATAACAGCAGTGGTCTGTTGGAACTTGTTGACAACATTCCTCCACCCATTGCTAACATTTCATCCTGAATCAGGCTGGATTACATATCTTGAACAAGCAACGGCCTGCCTGAGCCCCCACAAGCAACCTTACTTGATATCTATCTTGTATTCTGCTGCTTTTAGTAGGCAGTGGAGAGAAATAAACTTCTAAAGAATTTCATTGATTTGGAAAGGAATATTAATGCACTCTGTAATTAACTTGGCAGGATAGAAGTTAGTTTATTGGATAATTGGTTATGGATTACTCGGTGAAGTTTGTGGTTGAGTGTCTGTGAAAGAAAAGTTTAATATACTCTCCCAGAATGTTCCAAAGACAATACATTTAAAATGCATTTTGTACCATATCATTTGGGAATGATTTGCAAGGCTTTAGTTTGATTAAATTAAATTAAATTAAATTAAATTAAATTCTAACTAATCTCTTCTGCTTGTGGGTCTACTGGAATTTTTCATTATCCTCCCAAAAAAACTACTAGATTAGTGCTTACTGTACTGTAATCTATTATTTTCTCTTGCATTCTGTCAATAACACAGTATAACTCTTTACCTGTGTGTGTCGGACTGCAGTTTTTATATTTTGGTCTTCTGACTCCTGATGCATTTTCTTGACAAGAGCAAGCGGTTTGTCCACAACTGCACTGGAGATCAGATGAGCTGGACTAGCAGTCGGGCTACAAGTAGATGTAGGACTGTCAGGCACATTGCACCGTAAGGTCCTGTTAGCACTGTCCAAGCTCTTGCTGATTGCCCTTTCTCTTCTGAAACCATGTCATTATTTTTAGCCACCATGAGAGTCTTTATATAATCTATGGACATTATAAGAACAGTAGGTGTTTGGTGCTGTACCTCTCCTCCAGTGTCCGTCCAGTGTCTGAACTGTGCTTTTGTTTAAATGGGTGAGCAGCAGTCACTCTGATTCTGTCACTAGTTATGTGACGGAACCGATCTTCACTCCTTAGGTGTGGTTGACCTACAAGGTAATGTATTACACATGTACATTTTATTAGCTTATGGAAAACAACATCAAACATATGTAACCTGCTGTGTGGGGTAAATAATAAAATGTATAGGTCATATGATAACCCTGTCATTATTACGTAACCAGGGTCAAACCATTAAAATGCCTCATGAGGTACACTAACAACCAGCTTCATTTTAATCACTGCAATTTATCATAACTAATATCATCAAACTGTGGGAAAAATTGTTGTTCCTTCATAATAATGTAAACTCTATTAAGCTGCAGAACAAGATGGACTGGATGTGTGAGTGTTCATCTGGAACCTGATCTGACTCACTACTAACGGTAAATGTCATACATGCAAAGTGAGCCATGTGAGACATAAAAACAATCATAACTGTCTGGAAACAAATTGAAACCATTTTATCCACTGGTGATATATCCCCTGCATGGAACTGAGAATTGTCAGATGGAGTGCTATTTCTGCCCTGTATGTTAAATCTATATCACATCAATAACTCCCTACAGGACAGAAGATAACAAACTGAAATAAACAAAGACAATCACATGCCAAGTGTGTTAAAATTGTATCATTTCATTCTGGAGGTAACAGGGCAAAGTGACACATTCAGATGAAAACATGTTTCATACCATTTTAGGCACTAAACCTCTCAAATATTTTATACAGGATTAAGAACACAGCCCTGGGCTCGATTCCCAGCCTCGGCATTATGGTGTGCATTTTGCATGTTCTCCCCGTGTTTGCGTAGGTTTCCTCTGGGTACTCCGGTTTCCTCCCACTGTCCAAAAATATGCACAGTAGGCTAAGTGGCTGTTCCAAATCTCCCCTAGGTGAGAGTGTGAGTGTGAATTGTTGTGTGAGTGTCAGCTCTGCAATGGCCTGGTAAACTGTCCAAGGTGTACCTCGCCCTCGCCCAGAGTTAACTGATATGAGTGCCAGAATCCCCACAACCCTAATTAGGATTAAGTGGTTCAGAAAATCAATGAATGAATTAATTAATTAAGAACAAACACATTTTCATGAGTTTTGTACATATGACTGAAAAACAGATTTATCATTTTAAATATCAAAAATGTAAATGCCCATGTGGGTGTTTTGGGTGGAAATCGTCACCAGATCTCCTCACACAGAGTTACACATATAATTTATGTTCCCTAAATGATGGACTGTGGCAGGCTGGAATGATCTGGAGAACAGAGGAGTGGGTGAAAACCACACCTTCCACCACAGTGGTTTTTTTAATGCCTGAGGGAGGATTATTTTCATTCAGTGCTTAGGGAAAAAAACGGACATTCCAAAGGTAAGACTGACTCTGCCTGTTAACAATGGTAATATCTGCCATTTCATCAGTCTGAAATCAAGTTTGGTATAAAATAATCTCACCGGTGTATATTTATTAATATTTTAACTCAGGTTTATTTGCTTTCCTTAAATAGTTCAGCTAAAACTGTTTACAATTACTTGACCATTTTTGCTAATGTATCTCCAGATATTCCCGGTAATTTCAGTTTTCCTTTGTGTTACTATTCCATTACACACAGTGAAGAAAGTTATTTGCCAAAAACAGAAGCTGGTTACAGAAAGAAAATTAGGACATTAAGAAGACAATGAAAATTACCCTCTAGGATGTAAACTTTAAAACCGCTGCTCATCCGGGTAATGTAGTGGAAATTTGTGACAGCCATGGTTCCAGATTCTTGGTTTCAAGTCCACTTGAGCTCTGTAGCTATAGACACTATAAGAACAGTAAGGGTGTAAGGATCAGTAACAATCTTGACTACACACTGCGTGATGATTGTTGTTTCTGCTCGGTGTTGTCTATCATAGTTTTCATTGGCTGTCTCAAGTCCATCCCCCTTTCCCTGCTCCTTAGTTTTTTTGTCTGCTTTAGTTTCCAAGATGCTATTCTACAGGTTCCCGTGCAAGGCGGAGTCACAACTGTCTCATCCATAACTTCTCCAACATGGAATCAATGGAAAATTTAAATATTCTGCTGCTTAATTCAGCTTGTCTTCATCCAGTGTATACATTCCAAGAGACAGAATCACTGAAAATGTACGTTGCACGGTTTAGAAATTCAACATTATCTTCCGTAGCTCCTATTGGAATCCACAAACAAGTCCAGTTCTGCCTTTATTTCCTTTCTAAGCGTCAGCAGCTGGGTGACAACCCTTCCTTTAGGGCTAATCTAAAATCTTGCTTGACTGCATTTTTTGTCTACCTGAACTGTAGTCATTCTGCCAACCTGCCTGTACACGTAGCTCCCTGTAAGTTCCACTAAATTTAAAGCAGTAGATGTTTCCTTTTAGTAAGCACAAAGACCATGCATCTGGTTATGTGTGCTCCTGTCTCTCACACACGCGCGCACACACACACACACACACACACACACACACACACACACACTCATGCACTCATGCACTCACTCACTCATTCACGCACACAGTGTGTTAAAAATGCTTTTTATTGGTCTTATGGAATATTGTAATTTTCAGAAATACTGGATTTTGGGGTTTCATTAGCTGCAAGTTATAATCATCAAAATTAAAGAAATACACACTTGAAATACATCAGCCTGTGTGTACTCAGTTTCACTTTTTGAAATTTTTATTGCTATGAAGTAAAAGGTGAAGAAATGATATTCATAGAAGTGCTGTATATATAATCAGATATGGACAGTGTTAGTAGTTTTAAAAGGTATGTGATTGTTAATCCCTTGTTGTTGATGGGGCGGGAAGTAGTGGGATGTTTTAGATGCAGTAATTGCATATGAGAACACTTTAAAGAAAAATATACATCAGAAAGCAACTGAAGTAAGCACTCTTTATTGTTTGATCATTATACTCTCCAGTTCAGGCAAGTGGAGATATTTTAGTATTTATTTTATTTATTTATCAAAGCTAAAAATTAGTTTGGGATGCTGGTGGCTTACAGTTAAAATTAAAAATTATTTTAGCTTTATTCGCGTAGTGATGACTGTAAGAGACTGAAATATTTTTGTTAGCTTATTAATCCATCCATGCATTTTCTAAACCACTTAATCCTAATTAGGATCGCGGGGATGCTTGCGCTCATCTCAGCAGACCCTGGGCGAAGGCAGAGTACACCCTGGACAGCTCACCAGGCCATCACAAGACCAACACCCACACAACCATTCACACCTAAGGGAGATTTGGAACAGCCAATTAGCCTACTGTGCGTGTTTTTGGACAATGGGAGGAAACCAGAATACCCAGAGGAAACCCACACAAGCACTGACTATGGTGTGAGGCATGTAAAAGAACCATTGCTGATGTTCATCAAGAGTAGCCGTCAGTGTGTTTTTGTCCTGCGATGGCCTGGCGAGCTGTCCAGGGTGTACTCTGCCCTCGCCCGGAGTCGGCTAGGATGGGCGCCAGCCTTCCCCGCGACCCTAATTAGGAATAAACGGTTTGGAAAATGAATGAATGAGGATTTTCATTAAATTACAAAACATCATGCAAAATAAATATTTCTTCATGGCACATCAATTATGTTTATTTAACTGATCATGACATTTACGGACAATCATAGGCTAGTTCTTTCAAAAGTGCCATAAATAATTGCATGTTAAAGTATTTGGGCTTTTTGGCCACAGGGACTTTTCAGAGGGAGCTTGGAGACTAAGTGGGTATAATATCACAGGTATCAGCCGCGTCCTCCCAAGAGTGTTGGCGTCTACTGATCAGAGGATATGTTAAATTCTCCATACTGAATATAAAGCAGCACCCAGGCAAGAGAGGATTTCATTCCTATTTCTGGTCTACACGACATTATTGGACGAATAGACAGGGTACACAGGTGCACATTAGGTTCAAATTGGTCAGCAGTTAGTTGCATGTTTGTGGATTTAAACCTTATTTGCTTTTATGGTGGAATAACTTTACAATAAACAGTGAGTTACTTAAGAGTCACCTGTTTAATATCATGTTTTATCTAAAATGTTCTTTTAATTGAATCTGAAATTGTGCCCAGTGTTGCTGCTATATGTGTTGATGTTTAGGCGATTCTTTCTTTGTTGGCCAAGACTGCCCCTGAGATCAGACAAGGGCAACGAGACCTAGGAGCCTGTACAAGCAATGTGACGATTCTTTGGCAGAACATGACTAATGCCACAGACACAGGACATACGTATATAAGTCAGTATCGATATGCTCCAACAATAGCACAGCCGAGATGTTATGATCTGGCTGTGAAAACTCAGCCACCCCACTTCCTATGGCCAACATCTGATACCTGTATGATGATTTTTTTTTCTTGGTTCATGATTTCAGGTCAAAACATTTTTTTCTTAAATTTCTTTAGTGGTTCACTAAAGTTCACTGTGATCTACAGCCTTATATCCATAATTCACACTACTGAATGTAATATATCATCTGGAATTTAGCATTTTTCATTTAAATTTTAATTTAAATCTTTATTCCTCTTATATTATATATCTTACATTTCATGTACACATCCTTATATCCTTTTATGGAGATTTAGGGGTGTTCACCTATGCTGATTAATGCTTTCAATTTATGAAGGCAATGTGATTCATCAGTCTAGCGACATAGCTGTAAACAAATCCTAAGTTTAAGAACACGTTATGAATCCGACATAATACAATTTGTAAGAAAAGTCTAAGACTAAATTCAAGAAAATTGTTCAGGAAATATTGATGAATGAGGCCCATTATCCTTGTATGATCATTTTTACCTGTACTCCCCTCTAGAGGATAAACCTGCACACAGTCACACAGGAAACTCCATTCTTACATGGGTTGTCAAGGTCGGTGTGGAGGAATTTCAGTGGGCTGTACAGAGCCCTGACCTCAAGCCCGATGAACACCCTCTGGAATAAATACACATTGCCAACTGTTCTCACTCAACATCAAGGCCTGACCTCGATAATACACGGGTTTGAATTGCCTTTTAACTTATTGCTAAAATGTGGATTGTCTGTTTTTTGTTGTGTTTTTCCCAGTATTAATAAGTGGAGCTGGGTGGGACTGGACATGGTCCCACTGGCCTTCAGTCCATCTGAGATATGTTCAGGCCCAGAGAAATGGGGAAATAGTTTTATGATATGATTAACAAGAAGATACGGTAAGTATAATTGTTCAAGTCTCCATTTTCTTCTGGCAAGTTCAAAGACTATAATTATATATTCATATAATGTAATACACACACACACACACACACACACACACACACACACATATATAGGGATACCTCACTTTTTGCAGTTAATAGGGGTCGAGATCCCACCCCGCGAAGACCGAATTTCAACGAAGTAAGATCGACCCCCCAGACTGATGTATATCAGACGTACATGTATATGTGTATATAATATCAATAAATACATATTCAACACTATAATTGCTTCTAATAACAATTAAACATTCAACAACAACAAATAAGATGTAAATAAAATATAAATAATATAAAATACATAAGTGTAATTGTACATAGATGTAAATAAAGTGTAGGAAATGCCTTGACTTCAGCCTTTTCTGTCACAAATGCTGTTATTTCACCGCTGTCCCAAACCGGAGTTGGTAGTGACCTTGCCGCCTTTCCCTTAACTATTTCCCTATTTAATCGTGAAAGATTGAAGGGACAGGCTGCAAGGTTACTACTGACTTCGGTTTGGGATGCGGGCTCTGAAATCTCGCAAGCTGATTGGTCAAGACGAATTTCCCACCGAATCCAAGTCAGTAGCGACCCCTTATGGTGTTTTCATGAACTTTTTTCCACATTTTTATTTTACCGGTACTTTTATTTTTCGATTAATATTTTTTAAAAAATCAGCGATGCACTGAAGCCGCGGAACCTGAAGCGCGATATAGCGAGGGATGACTGTATATATACAAAAATTGACAGCAGCGCGGTTCTCCTTGGTCACCTGCCCTCGCGCTTCTTCTCATTCAGATGACGGTGTGTGGTCTGAGCTGACACTTCTACACCCAGAGTCTGCAAAACAATTTGAACTTGTGTGGAAGTTGACTGAGGATGTTTATCCACCATTCAAACTATGCTGCGTTGCATCCTTTCGTCAATTTTTCTTTTCTGTCCCCATCCAGGGAGATTAGGCACAGTTCCATGAGTTATGAACTTATTGATTATGTTACGCACAAAGGAACTTCCCATGGTTGGTGTGAGACACATACGCACACAACACAAAGGTTGAGTCAACTTTTATACATTCTAATTGGTGTCAGGTGTGATT
>JAQNCB010000015.1:24460607-24470923 GCA_030068295.1 Euristhmus nudiceps | reverse complement strand
CCCCCCCCCCCCCCCCCCCCCCCCCCCCCCCCCCCCCCCCCCCCCGCACCACAACTCACCGTCTTGCGCAGTCTGATGACCCGGGTGCCTCCATTCTTGTCTCCACCAACAGTTTTCACCACGGTGGTGGGAGTCTTCTCCTTCAGCTTCTTCTCAATCTGCATTAACATCCAACAAAACTCCCCTTAAACCTTCCCTATCCATTTATACATCAATTCAACCAATCAATTCCAGATTCCATCAAACAGCTGATATGGGCAAATAATTCAGTAAGCAATACTCACCTTGGTTTCCGGTGCTGTACTCTTCCGCTTGTACATGGCACGCCGGGAAAACATGGCCGAGCGGGAGAAGCGGCCGATACCCCTGGCCAACACCGGGTTGCGGCTGCAGTGCCGCTTGCGAGCGACACTCTTTTTATCACCCTCTGCCATCTGAAACATTTTTAAAGGACATACCATGTGAGTAAGATCAGGTCATTTCAAAGCAAGTCATCCATAACCATCAGAAATGTCTACGTACATGCTACACCAGATCTAAATAGATGGACATGTATTTCAACGCATTGGGACTACACAGTCATCCACTTATATAACATCCATACTCAGAATACTCATATAGAAGCACATGTACAAGTTACAAAAAAGTAAAGCTATGGTCCGTATCTTGTCTACGAGACACACACAAGAACTAAATGTATAAATAAAATTCACGAACAAATTTGGCAGGCTTTAGCAATGCTAACGGACTAAACACCTGGTACCGAAAACTACCGACATATAGAAAAGACTTAAATAATCGAGGGGGAAAACACAGAGATAGTCCTTGGTGATAAAGCACCAGTCCTTGGTGGCAAAATAATGTTCTAGTTTTTAGAGTGAACCGAAAATGTGCTAATGCTAAGAACAGGTTAACTTCATACCCATGACTAAAACAAAAGTTATGCTACCAGAAACATTCTCTCTAAAGATATTTGCAAATTTTAATGGCAGAGATGCCACATCATACTGGCATAGGACTTTAAGACTAATACTACGAACGATTAAAGAAGATTACAACAGATTACATTTTCGAAAAGGGAGACAAAACAGCCGTAATTACCTCGCGCGAAGAAAAAAAAGGCCTACATCCGGGCCCTTGACGGATATATAGTCTGACGTAGTAACCTACGTTTACTTCTGTGGTCTTCAGAATGAGAATCACACCGCCATCTAGAGACCGAAATTATGGCAACACGTGAAAATCACATTTTTTCAAATCAATAAGAAAATGAGTAAACCAAATGCATGCTGCTTGTTTTATTCTCGGTGTTCAGAACTTCATGACTAAAGTTATGTTCTTTTAATGCAATATTTGTCTGGGTAAAAAAGTTTGCTTTATTTATGGTTTTGTAATATTTTCCCTTCTGAAAAATCCAGTTTGATCAAATCAGCTGCACTAAAACCCAAATACTGGTAGATGGAAATAGTTTCAGACCTAATGTAACTAATGCAGTGTTGTAAACAAACACTTGCTGAACAGGTACGTTGAATAATTAAGAAGCTGTAAAATAACTTATTTGATCAGCTCAAGGGCACGGCCAAAAGAGTCAAACTGTGTGAAGTCTGCATATTCTGTACTTGCATGGGTTTCTTACAGGTGTTCCAGTTTCCTCCCACAGTCCAAAGATATGACCATCAGGCTAATCGGCTGTTCTAAATTAACCATGATGAGTGGGAATGGTTGTGCGTGTTGTGATGGACTGGTGAGGCTGGACAGGGTGTACCACACCTTTGTCCAGAGTCGACTAAGATGGGCTCAACTTCCACTTGTCTGTGGACTCAATGAAAACCTTGGTTCTTCAGCATGGATCACCACAACTATGCTCGCTGGATCCCTGTGCACATAAGGGACATGGAAAATCTGCCTCCTACGATCAAAGAAGAATTTGAACAGCATGGACACTGGGTTGTGTTCAAGACATCCCACTGTACTACTTAAAACCAGATCATAAGCTCAATTCTCAATTTTTGCACTACATCTGTATTTATTGCACCAACTTTACTTGCCTTGTCTGTCTATTTATTATAATGTCTGTCTTTTGTAGTGCGTAATTTTTTTGCTGCTGTTTTTGCACCATGGTTAGAGAGAACCATAATTTAAATTCTCTGTATGTCTTGCATATACTGCAGAATTGACAATAAAGCTGACTGACTTTGAAGACCACAGACAGATTCTTGGCAATCACAATCGACCAGGCCCATGAGAACAACAATGACATTGTGAAAGGGTCTGGTGGTGCTGTTGGACTCACTGAAAACCCATCAGCATTTCAAAAGTGGATGCTTGCAGGACCTGAACATGCAAGAGTGCTGAAGGAGTTTGAAGCAAGTTTCTCTAAGGGATCTGAGATGCACCATCACCCTGAGGAAGGTCTATCAACTCAACAGAGCTTCAGAGGGCAAGTTTCGAGCCTTGCCAAGACTATCAGTGATATGGGCAATCTCTTCATGAAAAGGGGCGAGTTTTAAAAAAAAAAAAAAAAAAAAAAAAAAAAAAAAAAAGAATAGCAGTGTCTGCCGTTGACTTTACAAACTCAAAGCTATTTTGTACAAACTTTTTTCTTTCTAGGATTTCGCAATCCTGTGACTAAATTAATAGTTGTATGAAAAAAGTTTTTTATAACTGCTTCACATCTGTGTGGCATGGAGTCAACCAACTTGTAGCACCTTTCAGCTGTTATTCCACGACAAGATTCTTTAACAACATTCCACAACTCATTTACATTTCTTGGCTTTGCTTCAGAAGCAGCATTTTTGATGTCACCCCACAAGTTCTCAACTGGATTAAAAGTCCAGGGATTGTGCTGACCATTTTGTTGGTTTGGAACCAAGATTTTGCTCATTTACTAGTGTATCATTGTCTCGTTGAAACACCAATTTCAAGGGCATGTATATTTCAGCATAAGGCAACATGACCTCTTCAAGTATTTTGACATATACAAACTGATCCATGATCTCTGATATGCGATAAATAGGCCCGACACCATAGTAGGAGAAACATGCCCATATCATGATGCTTGCGCCACCATGCTCCACTGTCTTCACTATATACTGTGGCTTGAATTCAAAGTTTGGGGGTCGTCTCACAAACTGTCTGTGGCCCTTGGACTCAAAAAGAACAAGTTTACTCTCATCAGTCCACAAAATGTTCCTCCCTTTTTCTTTAGGCCAGTTGATGTGTTCTTTGACAAATTGCAACCTCCTCTGCACATGCCTTTTTTTAACAGAGGGACTTTGCGGGGGATTCTTGTAAATAGATTAGCTTCACACAGACGTCTTCTAACTGTCACATTACTTACTCCAGACTGTCTTTGATCTTCCTGGAGCTGATCATTGGCTGAGTCTCCACTATTCTGTTTATTTTTCGATCCATTTTGATGGTTGTCTTCCGATTTCTGCCGTGTGTCTCTTGTTTTGCTCTGCATTTGAAGGCATTGGAGATCATTTTAAGTTGAACAGCCTATCATTTTTTGCACCTCTTTATAAGTTTTCCCCTCTCCAATCAACTTTTTATTCAAAGTACACTATTCTCCTGAACAATGTCTTGAACAACCCATTTTCCTCAGGCTTTCAAAGAGAAATGCATGTTCAACAACTGCTGGCTTCTTCCTTAAATAGGAGCCACCTGATTCACACCTGTTTTTTTTTTTAACAAAATTGATGAGCTCACTGATTGAATGCCACACTGCTATTTTTTTGAACACACCCCACTTTCAGCTAATTGCCCAATTGCACAGCCTTAAGAGCATGCACATCATGAATGCTGGGTCTTGTTGGTTTTCTGACAATCTACTGCACCTACTGGTAAATTGTTTGCCATGTAGCAAAAAAAAAATGCTGAAAACCTGGATTAATCTGGTTAGTCACATTGGACTGCTATTATTTTGAACACTACTGTATACATGAACACACACACACACACACACAATGACTAGAGAATTCTAAGACTCTTTAACCTACTTATTAGTAATCCTTAAACTTAATAATTAGTGGCATAATCATACATTCTTCTTGAACTGGTATTATTCATTTTAGTTTAATAACAATCATTCATTAATTTTAAACTGATATTATTGATTGTAGCTTAATAGTTCTTCCTCCCAACAATATGTTAACTCACTACTGATGTATAAGCGGCAAACACTGCCGAATCTTCAACCTTTCACAAAAAAACTAGGTTAATTTGAACCACTCTGGGCATAAAACCTTTCCCTCACTTCTATCAGGGACCCCAGCTCACCTGTGCCGTGTCCTGGCTCCACCCTGCCAACCCCTGGTTGGTACCTGTCATTGGCCTGAATAAGGCGTTCCAGCACCACTAACCCTGTTCTCCTTGTTCCTGCCAGAGAGGTGTGGACCTTCACAATTTGTGACATCTGTGTTGGGCTACCCAAACCATTTATGCCGTGGACTCATTGGCTCCTGCTAGGATTGGGCATCGCCGACAAACAAATATTTATTCTGAAGGATTTCTTTATGTCCCATGTACTGGATTTCCTCTGAATGACTGAGACGTGGCTGAGTGGTGATGGGTTTAGTGCTCTCAGTGAGCTATTTTACCTGAAGATTGCTGTTATTTTAACTCACCTCAGATGTTGAGCTCGGGAGGAGGATGATTAGTGGATGTTTTTAAAAATCACTATAAGTGTAATCAGAATCAGAATACTTTATTCATCCTGGAGGAAATTGTGTGCGCACAGTTGCTCCATACAAGTAAGAGTAAGATAAAGTCTCAATAAAGAAAATGACAAATATTTATATATACACAAATATACATACGGAATCTATATACATTATATATGTCTAAAAGCAGGCAGCTGTCATTATCATCCTCCTTCCACAGCTTTGAACTGAGCCTGTTTGAGCTGCGTTGCTCTCACATTGTGTTGAATGCAGGAGTCTATCCATCTCTAGAATACAATCAGGACTTTATCGATAATTTTTCTGATTTTCTGTCTGAAATCATGCCGAAATATCACTGTGTTCTTATTGTTGGGGATTTTAATGTTCATGTGTACTGTCCCAAAAAGGCAACGGTAAAAGACTTTTATTCATTCATTTTCTGAACCATTGAATCATAATTTGGGTTGCAGGGAGGCTAGGCGCCAGCCGGGTGGGGGTGGGGGGGATTGTTGGTCATCTGAAGCTCTGTGGTTCTCCAAATAATGCTGTCCCCCTCATCTTTTTAAAGAGGTTTCCCCACTGTTGGACCAGCCTTCGTTACAATTAATAATTGAAGTCTATCCACAGGTGTGATTCCTGAAACTTTTAAACATTTGGTAGTCCGACCCCGTATTAAAAAATCCTGCTCTATATCTTGCAGTTTTATCAAATTACAGACCTATTTCCAACATACCTCTTCTGTCCACAATCTTAGAGAAGATAGTTTACAATCAATTATTGGCCTTTCTGGAAGAAAATTATATTTTACAAGTTTCTCAACCCGGTTTCAAAAATTTACACAGCACTAAATGAGCCTTGTTGAGGTTCTAATGATATCTTTTAATAACTGATTCCAGTGACTGTGCCATTCTCTTGTTCTTAGATTTAAACGCCGCCTTTGACACAGTGGATCATATTTCAATTTCTTGTTTCATCCACACAGATCAAAAGGTGCAGGCTGCTTAGTGATAATTCAAATAATGAAGACTACTGCAGGGGGCAGAGCGTTCTCTTACAAAATTTACTAACACAAAACTTACGGTACTTGTTAAGCTCTTAGTGGAGTATTTTGTTAATAGGCTTTTATTAGGTAAAGGTGCAGATCTTGGGGTTCTCAGGCATAGTGAGTTCTGGTAATCTGTGATGTTGGGTTGCCTTCACTCCCTTACCCTCACATGGTGTCCCATGTCTGTTGACAGTGGAGTGACTGATTGCCTTGTTTCACAGGATGCCCTCATGCCTGTCTTCCTTCTGTTTCTCTTTTTTAGTTATGCTGCCATAGTGAATCATGCTGGAGTCCCTGCTTTCACTCAGCAACAATAAATTCTTTTATTACCATTACACTGTTATGAGCATACCAAATATCCTCTTTCTGTCTTTTTGTTGAGGTACACATGCCTCTTCTGAGACCCCAGTTATCCTGATCCTTCTGCTTTCTGAATCCTGTGATCCATCCTGATGTGCTACTACTGGTTGGAGTTTTCAACTTGGAAGCCCCTTGCTCCTGCTGATGATGATCCATATGTATACAAATACCCACTCAGAACCTGTGAAGATGAATTTTCACTGCTGGTGATACAAACTCTTACTGAAATGATATAGGACTACAATTCCCATTATAGCTATAACTGTATAAGACATCTAGACATCATGTTAAACTATACTGCTTTATGTTTTTTTTGTCTGGTTTCTCTTAAAGTTTCTTCCCAGTGTAGTCTGAGAAAGTTTTTCTTGTCACTGTCACCACAACATTGCTCATTGGGAATGTTTTAAAGAGAAATGTTAAAAATCATAAGTCTAAATTCATTCCTACATTTATTTTACTATGTAAAGATGCTTATGACAATAGCAACAATCAAAAGCAATAAAAAACTGAATTGAATAGAATTATTATACTCCCAGTAACATGCCTCATAGTCAACATCACTAGCCTTTGCATCTATATGAGACGGCCGTAGCAGTTGATTGGAGGTGGATAGTTCGATGACATTTCTTTCCGTGGCTGATGTACTCAAAATTTGAGGCATAATATTCTGGCACCTTCTGTCGCAGTAAGTGCAAGGGAAAGATAGGTCCTCATCGCATGGTACTGCACTGACAATTGCCCCTCTTGTAATGCAGATCTCAGGTCTTCCTTTCACACAATGACACATCACTTGCTCCTCTCCTTTGCAGTTTTTTGTCTAAAGTGGTGTCAATCTGCATGTGGTTCAAGGTTTCCTTACAACTGTTGCAATAAACCACTAATACAGCTCTACAGCTCACTAATACACACCCTAAAATACCCTAACTAATGTACCCTAAAATACACTCCCACTGCCACACTCCAGAATATAACCCACTAATACAAGCTGTAATGCACCCCAACCCATGAGAGATACCACTGTATGGAGACAATCACTGTTTCCTGTTCTGTGATTTTAAAAGGTATGCTTGTATCCCTCGTAATATACTCCACTACATACATTCATCCCATAACACTTATACACCCCACCCCATGAGAGATGTGACTAAGGAGATAAACACTGGTATTCACTTTACCTTTCTGTAATTTTAAAGGTATGTCTGATCACCCCAAATAACATAACCACCCCCCCCCCCCACTAATACATCTCATAATATACCCCAGTAATGCACCCCACCAACATACCCCACTAACACACACCACCCCATGAGAGATGGCACTGAAAGGAGATACCTACTGTCAATCACTTTACCTTTCTGTGATTTTAAAAGTATGGCTGATCACCCCACTAACATAACTCCCATTAATAGACCTCATAATACATCTCATAATATCAGCACTGTGAAAGACGTTTCCGATTATTTGTTCATCGAGAAGACTCTAAATAATGAATTATAAGATTTATCATGAATCCAATGTGTACAACAGGTTTCCCAAATTTTCAGTTGATAAGGTGCAACAAGTCCCTGGAGTAACTATGTTAGAAACGTGTCAGGCTGAAGAAAAGAATAAGAAGATAGTTTATTAATTACTAAGAACAGAAAATGAAAATCAGGCTCTTAAGTTCCCATTACTCCCAATAGACAGAAAATGACAAGTTGTTAGGTGAGAAGGTATTATGAAAACTGAATAGGCTGTTTCATGGTTGGGGTTGTCTTTTTAAAATTATACAATGGACCCCTTTAAGTAGGTACTTCCCTACTTTATATTATATTTCCAGCATTTTTGATTTTCATATCTTGTATTAATCCCACAAGGGAAATCATTGCTTCTGTATTTAACCTATCCAAATGAGAGCACACACACTTGGAGCAGTGGGCTGCCACACACATTGGGGGTCCCCAGAGAGCAGTTGGGGGTTAGGTGCCTTGCTCAAGGGAAGTTCAGTTCAGCCATGAATGTGGAGGAAGGGAAGGCGGAGCTCAACCCCACCATCACACATTTTCCTGCTGACTCGTGATTCGAACCAGCAACCTCCCCGTCCCAGAGCTGTTTCTCTTATCATTAGGCGTGACTTACAGTTATCATTTTTATACAACTGAGCAATTGAGGGTTAAGGGCTTTACTCAAGATCTCAACAGTGGCAACGTGGGGTTAGGACCCCTGACCTTTGGATCAGCAAGCCAAAGCCTTAACCACTGTCTATTTATTGTTCCACAGAGCAAAACAATTCTCAGTTCCGATAATGTCAGAGGAAATATTGCTAAAATTTTGACCAAGTACAGAATTCAATTGTCTCCACTGATAAAAAATAGTAGCTTTTACCTGATAAAATTCTGAATTGTACTTCCAATAACTCACTAAGTTTTACTTTTGGAGGGGTACTTTCATACAATCTCGAAAGATTTTCTGCTGCTTGGAAGCTCTATTTATAATCCAAGTGGCTTTGTCGAGATTCTTTGTCCATCAAAAATGTCTTCTCCGAAAGTAGACATTACATGTGGAGGACAGAAATGTTTTTTTTCAGATACGAATTGATTGTTCTAAGGCTAATACTGTATAGCTTGCTGAAAAATATAATCGGGATTGGATGTGAAATACTATCGGCAAATAGCTCCACATCAGCTTGATAAGCATGTCTGTCAAAAAGTGTCTTGTCCAGAAAACCATAATAATTGTCACTGGTGCTGTGGTTACTGCAGGTGATAATATACACAACTAATGTTGTATGTACCTGCTCAGATGTGTTTAGTAAGCTTTTATTCTTAATGCTGTGAATTCATTACAAGTGGTGCTGGATTCAAAATTCTAAATTCAAGTTATGCTCGAGACCCTATACCTGTTATACTTTCAACCAGTGTTATTTAGACCCAATTATACCTGTGGCTCTGACACTTCACACAAAATATTCTAGTCTCATAAGGTGTGGACTGGTAACAAGAAACCACAAAAACTACCAGCTTTATTTTTGAGCTACTCTGAACCCAATAAGTATACCCTGATTGTGAAACAGCCTGAACACATTCATGTTTTAACATTTTCGGGAAAGAGTGCCCTTTAATACAAATAATTTCACAAAGTGTTCTGAATTTTGGATTCATTGTTGTGTACCTTGTTGGGTATATCCACATACACACATTTATTCATATCAGAATGAAAAGTGATGAATACTATGTGGATAAATGACAGAACTCAGAGGAGTGTTCCTGGATTTGTTGAAATTTTTCTTTTACATGCAGGTTTCTCTCGTTGCTCACTTGGTATTTTCCAGAATTACTGCAATGCCCTGCCCACCACCAATACAGGCTGAACCCACTGCATATCTTCCACCCCGACGCCTAAAAACAAACCAAATATTACAGTTATCACAAGCACATCATTAAACTGTAACTTACAGTGGTGTTGGAAAGTTCATAAACCCTGTAGAATTTTCTATATTTCTGCATGAAATATTTAAAATATAAGGACTAGTGGGAATAATGATTACAGAAATATCACATAAACCAGATTATGAATATTACATCATAGCAATAATATCATTAACAGCAGCAAAATCCTGACAGGACCTTGACCCCTATAAAAAAAAATACACCCAATTCATACACAGGTATTTATCACAGAATCCATGATGAACGGACTTAGTCATTAATGCCAAGAGGTTCCACTGTGTTCAAGGTGTAAATCCAGTATGTGTCTCTGTGGAGCAGTAATATCACAAAGGTTTGATGTTTTCAGTTCTCCAGAATTTCAAAGATGCCGCAGAATCATGCACTGTGCATACTTTGTGTATGTATTGCGGTTTTGTGCTCAGAGAGTCCTTAAAGCCCTTTATGTTTGACCCACACGCACTTTAGCATATGGAATGTGTGTGCACTACTGCAGACAATGAAAGATTTCATGCTATTTTTTTCCAGCACATGGATGTACAGTATAAAGTATGTAGAGGAAAATTAACTGGAATACTCTTCAGCAGTGGTGGACTGGCACCAAAAAGAGGCCCTGGCAAATTTGACAGGGAGAGGCCACATTCGTCGTCTTCATCATCCGCAACCAACAGAAACAAATATTACACTGCCACATAACATAATAGTATAGCTTACGTAACCAGAACATGAAAAAAAATAAAAATATTTTGCTTTTCTCTGCCACTCTATCAATCACATCATCCGAGTCCAGTCTCATGAGGATCTCCTTCTCCGTTGCCATTA
>JAQNCB010000015.1:24398000-24408668 GCA_030068295.1 Euristhmus nudiceps | reverse complement strand
ATTAAATTTGGTGTTCAAAAAGTCTTTTTTCAAACTTGAGTCTTGAAAAAGAGGGGGTCGTCTTATATTCGGGCCAATACGGTATGTATGTATATGTGTGTGTGTAAATCCACAGTAGTAGCGCCTTCCTTGATTTTCATGGATTTGTTTTATGGAATAGCATGGAATTATTGTAATATGTAACTGTTCTGAATTACTCAGTCACATTGTTAAAACATTGTAATATTAAAATTATATTAAGTGTCAAGTGCAATAGTCAAGATTAGAGTAGGTCTCGAAAGTCATATAATTTTAGTACCATGCACCTTATTATTAAAGCTGTACCTCCTACCCATATCACTTTCTCTTCTGTACATGTGTCCAGATGTGAATATATGTACAAGTCTATAAATGTGGGAATATATGGAAGATGTATAGGTGTATATAGGATATACAGTGCTCCTCTCTGTCAGCTCTCACTTACAATATTGTTCCTCTGTCTGAGCTCACACTTAAATACTGCTCCCATTTATATACCCTCACTTACAACACTGCTCCACTCTAAGAACTTTCACTTACAAAACCACTCCTCTCTTTCTGATCACTTACAACACTGTTCCTCTCGGTCAACTCTCACTTAAAAGTTACAAAAGTGAGAGTTTATAGAGCAGAGCAGTATTGTAAGTGAGAGTTGATAGAAAGGAGCAGTGGTATAAGTGAGAGCTTGTAGAGGGGAGCAGTATTGTAAATGAGCGCTGATAGAGAGGAGCAGTATTGTAAAGTAGAGTTGATAGCAAGGAGCATTGCTGTTGGTCAGAGCTGATGGAGAGGAGCAGTATTGTAAATGAGCGCTGAAAGAGGAGCAGTATTATAATTAAGAGCTGATGGAGAAGAGCAGTATTGTGAGAGTTGATGGTGAGGAGCAGGATTGTAAATGAGAGTTGACTGAGAGGAAAAATATTGTGAGAGCTGAAAGAGAGTAGTATTGTAAGTGAGAGTTTAGGGAGCAGTACTGTACTTGAGAGCTTATAGAGAGGAGCAGTATAATAACTGACAAATGATAGGGAGGGACTGTATTACAAGTGAGAGCTGATGGAGAGGACCACTGTTTTGAGTGAGAGCTGATAGAGAGGAGCAGTATTGTAAGTGAAAGTCGATCGAGAGGAGCAGAATTATAGTTCTGATTTCCAACATTGCTTCTCTCGGTCAGCTCTCACCTGTACCACTGCTGCTTTCTATCAGCTCTCACTTACAATACTGCTCCTCTCTGTCAACTCTCTCTTACAATTCTGCTCCACACTATCAGCTCTGATTTACAGCACTGCTCCTCTCTATCAGTTCTCACTTACAACAATGCGCCTCTCTATTAGCTCTCAATTACAATACTGCTCCGCTCTATCAACTGTCATTCACAATACTGCTCCTCTCTATCAGCTCTCATCTACAGTACTGCTCCTCTCTTCCAGGTCTCACTTGTACTACTGCTCCTCTCGATCAGCTCTCACTTACAATACTGCTACTCTCTGTGAGCTCTGACTTAGAACACAGCTCATCTCTATCAGTTCTCATTTACAACAATGCTCTTGTCTATCAGCTGTCACCTACTGTACAATACTGCTCCTCTGTGTCAACTGTAATTTACAATACTGCTCCTTTCTACCATCTCTGGCTTACAACACTGCTCCTCTCTTTCAGCTCACACTTGTACTATTCCTCCCTATTAACTCTCACTTGGAATACTGCTCCTCTCTATCAGCTCTCACTAACAATATTCCTCCTCTCTTTCAACTCTCAATTATAATTCTGTTCCTGTCTATCAACTCTCATTTACAATAGAGCTCCTCTCAATTAGCTGTTATAATACTGCTCCTGTCTATCAGCCCTCACTTACAATACTTCTACACTTTATCAACTCTCACTTACAATGATGCTGCCCTCTATCAGCTCTGACTGACAACACTGCTTCTCTCAATCAGCTCTCAATTGGAACAATACTCCTCTCTGTAAGCTCTCATTTACAATCCTGCTCCTGTCTGTCAGTTCTCACTTAAGACAATGCTCCTCTCAATCATCTCTCGTTTACAATACTGCTTCTCTCAAACTGTCTGTGAAGATTCATTCATCCAGGTCATAGTATCCAAGGCATGTGGTGGTTTCCTTTTGTCAACTGAACTGGAAATTTGGTTGAAGACGTTTTGCTACCTATGCAGGGAGCTTCTTCAGTTCCAAAAACTCGTGCAGGCAACCAGAATTTATACTCTGTGGTTCAGGACGGAAGTGAAGGTAGCGAAACGTCTTCAACCAAATTTCCAGTCCAGTTGACAGAAGGAAATGGAGGCGGATGATTCACTGTGGTGACCCCTGATGGGAGAAGCCGAAAGAAAAGTAGTAGTTGACAGAAGGAAACCACACGCCTCCTCTCAATCAGTTGTCACCTACTGTACTGCTCCTCTCTATCGGCTCTCACTTACTATCCGGCTCCTCTCAATCAGCTCTCTGTTATAATACTGCTCCTGTCTATCAGATCTCACAAACAACCACTAACTCCTCCTTTCTTTCAGCTCTCAATTATAATTCTGTTCCTGTATATTAACTTTTATTTGCAATACTGCTCGTCTTTGAGCTCTCACTTGTACTATTTTTGGTAAAAAAAAAAAATTGTGTTTTGACAAAATATTTTGCTTGATTAAGTTCTATTATTTCTTTCATTTATAACATATGGCTGGTCTTGGGAACTTTTATATGTGGGTGGGAATCATCTCGAAAATTCACACAAAAAAAAAAAAAATCACATTCAGGGAAACGACACTCTAGAATTCATGATGGCTTTCTAAATTACAATATTAGCAAATCTGTTCTCGAATGAAGTCCAGGTTAAAAAAAAAAAACAAAATGGAGAAAAACTGAACAGAATATTCCAGGGTTTCTGTGAAATTGTATATTTTGATAGAATGGTAATAAATTTTTGTTGTTCTATAAATTATAAACCAACATCATTAAAATTAATATTAAATAAATCCCCACTGAATTCAGTGGCGTTGTCTAGCATGAATAACGTTTATTAAAATAAAACATTTGGAATAAGATGTAGGAATAAAAATGTGGGTACCATCTTGAATATTAACAATCAGAGATGTTTGGGGTAATTTCCTGGGTAAAAAAATCCAATTAACACTGACACACAATTTCATGCTTGTCTCACAAATTAACGATACCATTAATTTTCAGCATTCAGCAGCTCCACTAACAACTCTGTCAAACTTCATCGGGCGATGGGAGGTACTTGCATGGATAAGCTTAGATGCCGATGATAACTGCTAGTAGTTCTAGTTATTGTTTTATGACTTCTGCAAAACAGCAAATGTGAATAATTTGAAGCAGATAAGTTTTCTATATCCACAGTATTTAAAATCAGGCTAGTATCCAGTCTGAAACAGATGAGGATGGTTTCTTTTTAGAGTTTAGTTCGTCTCCGAAAATCTTCCTTGTCACCACTGCCTGAGGGTTGCTCATCAAAAATATTTTAAAATGTCTGTAGAAATTACACATTTTTGTAAACCTATTTTATTGTTCATTGTTAAACAGTATACAGATAAAAACGAATGCATTTTTGCACCAAAAAAAGATAATTTTAAAAAGCTTTTTTTTTTAGTAAGCATTTTACATCCATTATATCTTACAGTAACACATTTCAATATATGCCATGTGCAAGATATTAAATTAAAACATTTCCATGTTTGTTTTTAGAAAATCATCTTTTATGGTTGATGGATTAAAATAAAAACCCAAATAAAACATGTCGATCACATGAACTTTAAAACCAGCAACAACTCCCAAGTTGTACCTTCTTTCATAAGTGTTTTTTTTTTTTTTGGAAAGATATTTGTCCTCTAAAGTTAAGTACTTAATAAAAGAAAAGCTTTATTTTCATAATTCTTTTTAAAAAACTTCCCTAAAGCTGACTTTGAACATCTAAAAACTAAAAGTCCAATTTTCCCAGTAAAGATGACAAAATGCCAAAAAGAGCTTGGGGGGGGGGAATAAACAGCCAAAACTGCCCAGACCTGCAATTATTAATGCAATAAAATATAGCTAGAAAAGCACGTGAAGAAAAAATGTGATCCAAGATCAGAAAACTGTTCAACCTCTCACTGAATTGGGTGCAGATAGTGTGAATTTACATGACATCACCCCGTATGGCTGATTTAACTGCACGTTAAAAGGGTTTAACTATGCTTTAAAAATCGGAATCACACCTACATCCTACCCACTATGTACTTCTAAACACACACATAATTAAGTTCTTGTAACATGTCACTGCAGACAATTTTACAGAAGCACTGACAGATTAACTTAAATCTTCTCCATTTGTTTTATTCACTGCGTTCTTTTGGCTCCTTGTATTTCATGTGGATGTAGTCAAAAATGTCCTTCTCACTGTCCACTAGTAATGGCTCTCCGGGCACACCTGGAACATAGTGACAGATACTGAAAGTATGCTATCAAAATGCAGAGAAAAGAAATCAAACAGATCAGAGAAACAAAAGCAACACGTGCCATGGGAACAGTCAATACCATGTTGTGAGTAAAGGTAGAAAATGGGACAAGGTTAAGGAGATTTAAAAACAGGTAATTTTAAGGTGAAATTAGTGTCAGGTTTTTTAATCAATGGGATGATAATCAGCTGTGAGTACATGCCCTGTCTGATTTAAAGAGCGCGGATCTATCAAAGTGTCAACACGTGTTTCAGGGAACAGAAGGAGATTGCTGAGGACCTCATGAAAACTGGTGTTGATGCTCACTATGCTGGAAAACCTTACAAAACCATCTCTAAAGAGTTTGGATTCGGCCACAGTAAGACAGATTGTGGATAAATTGAGGAAACTTAAACCTATTGTTACCTTTCTGCAGTAGTGGTTGGCCAACTATGATCACTCCAAGAAAAAGGCGTGTAATAATCGGTAAGGGTCACAAAGGACTCCAGGGTAACTTCTAAGAAGCTGAAGTCCTCTCTCACATCAGCTAATGTTAATGTTTCAGTCCACCATCAAGAGAGCACTGAACAATAGCATACATGGCAGGACTCCAAGGTAAACCCCCCCCCCACCCAAAAAAAAAAAAGGAAAAATTACTGCTCATCTGCAGTTTGCAAAAGATCACATGGACAAACCAGAAGGTTATTGTAAAAATTGTTGTGGATCTGGCCCGGATACAGCAAAACAGGCCCAAACCGTGACACTAGCACCACCATGTTTTACAGACATGGTATAAGGTTCTTGTGCTGGAATTCAGTGTCTTCCTTTCTCCAAACATAATGCTTCTCATTTAGACCAAAAAGTTCTATTTTGGTCTCAAAGGGGGGTAGGGGTGTGGATGTTCGGTCTCATGTCTTACAAGGAACAGAAAACACCACATTTTGAGAACCATACCAGGTTTTAAGCGACAAAAGCAGCACAATCAGTATGGTTAATTATATCCACTGTAACAGACAGCAAAACGAAGCACACTGAATTAAAACAAGTAATATCAAGAGTTATTCTTTTGCATCTTTATATTTTCTTACCAGTGACTCCTAGTGGACGAATACTGTACTCATTAAGGGTGAAGCCTTTCTCAAGAGCAAGGGTTCTCATATTCTTATTGAATATGTCACTCCCAGTGAAATACAGCACACCACAGTAATATTGATCCTTTGGAATAAGCCTGTAAATATAGAGAAATTCTCAAGTCTTCACAGAGAAACCAAAATTTTCAGTAAAAAAAAGACTACATTCATAAAAAGCTATAGCTTTAAATTCCTACATTATTTATTCCAGCAACATGGCATTAAAAAAAGAAACAGAAGTACTGTGTAGAACACAACACAGGTATTTCAATTTCAAACTGTAATACAAACGGCTTATAGACATATTTATTTTGTGTTACAGTTTAGATTTTAATACATGTTTAAGAATACAGTGTATGCCAGGAAACAGGTGTGATCACGCCCATAAACTTGTCCATGCAAGCGCGATCAATAACGCCTGCCAATCGCTTTAGAAGCGCATGCCGCCTGCCAATGAGAATAGCACAGTCGCAATCATGTCTGCCATTTCCAAGCAATGCGATTCATTTCATGGAAATATCCAGTCTCGCTCAATGCTGGTGAACATAATCCATACATTCTATCACTGCTTCTTTGTCCAATACCCTTCCATATTATGTATTTAATTAGGTACCCCAAGGGTTGCAGTCGTGGGCGTGTACTGGTGCAGACCAGCACTGATAAGAGCGCTTTTTCATCAAGTAATTGAAACACAGTAATTGTAGTATTAACTTTTGCTTTTAGACAAAAATTAATTTAAGTGTTTAAAATTCAGCATGTCCAAGTTTTATGTGAATAACTGGAATATTTAATCAGTTATCAGCAATTAAATAGGCTGTACCGGCCTTTTGACAGCACTTGACAAACATGGTAGTTGCTGACGGCTCACCTAGTTTTGCATTCATCGAAATCACCCCGAAACACTGAGTTCGTTTCTTCAGCCTCATTTTCATATACACATTATGCCAATCACTCCACCGGAAGTGGATAAAATACTGGTTGAAAGTTTTCATTTGTGTTACAGAATGACTAAATATATGCAAAATCATGTCATTTTCCTTTAAAAAGACAGCTTATATTGTCTCTTAAAAAAATAAAAATAATTCAAGATGCAATAATTTGATGCGAAACTTCACCGAGTGGATGTTTAGACCAAGCACATTAGTGACTCAAACACCAAAAGTAGTTCATGATCAAACATACAAAGAATTCTGCAAGTGTGTGTTACTAAATAGCTTTGTTTCCCTTGCATTAATCTTATAGCTTAGTGTTGCATGAATATGAAGTTTATTATGGGATCATTACCGGAGACCTTTTAGTTTTGACGGTGCTGCTTCACAGGCTGTGACTGAAGGAAAATAACACTTGTCATTGATTTAAAATAACAAGATCCCCATTTGGACATGTTTGATGAAGTGTTTTGCCCCAAATGGTCATTTCCTGTTTTAAAATGCAGTTAAATTTAAAACTGAAATATTTTATTTAAATAGTAGAGTTCAAAGCTGCAATCAGCTTTATTTATACATTTGGTTGTCAAAATTTTGCTTCTTGATTAGAAGTGGTCATAAAATACATTTATTTGTGAATTGATTAAATTTAAATAAAAAGCGAATGTTTTAAAATGCATAACAATTCAGACCCGATGTTAGTGGCACCAACATTCTGGAAACTCTGCCCGATTTACAGTCAAAAGTCAACAGATCTGCTAACTCACCCCTTTTGACAAG
Source organism: Euristhmus nudiceps (assembly GCA_030068295.1). Lineage (NCBI taxonomy): Eukaryota > Metazoa > Chordata > Actinopteri > Siluriformes > Plotosidae > Euristhmus > Euristhmus nudiceps. The sequence continues at coordinate 24,401,378 of JAQNCB010000015.1, read as the reverse complement.
TGGAAAAATTATTTTTGTTCTATTATTAGGGGTAAAATTTAATTTCACATGCAGATAACTAAAAAAAAAGAGAAACTGTGTACACAATTGAATAAGAAAATGAACAGTAATAAGCATTTAAACATTTTTATTATTATTTAACTGACTTTTGAAAAAGCAATTTTGCCCATTTTAGTGTAAAATGGACAATAAAACTGTTTCATCATAAAGATGTTTAAAATACTGTAACTTTTGATCCAATAATGGTATCTTAATAAATGAGGTATCATTTTCTTTGGCTTTTCCTGTTCTTTCTGATTAACCATTATGACAGATTATATAAAAAATGCCTTGGGGTACCCAATTTAATGAGTGTGTTCATTCATACTGCCCTGTGAATTTCAATTACAGTGAGCACATCAAAAAAATGTGTGCAGTCATGCACATAACTTGAAGTCTAGTCTAGGAAATGTGCCACCTACAAAAAGAGCAAGTAACTAAGTCAAAGGATAATGACATTCGCAGGACATTGAATATAGAGAAATGATAATGTAAGTGGTGTATTTCTTCCACTGAGAGTGAAAAGGTCTTGAAAGTCGTGCTCTCCCTTAATGCCAGTTTACGGGCATCTATGAGCGGCAGTATGATCGCGACCATTTCCTGGCATGGACTGGTGCCTGCTGGACTGGCGGCAAGAGTGAAAAAAAAATAGTGCCCGTGGGAAAGTTGGCAGGAGTGACTGATTGTGCCGGTGGATTTTACTCCTAGCATGGACTGAGAATATCTGGTAAAAATGCTACTACAAGCTTCCTGCAGTAGATCATTTTATAAATGTACTCCACTACACACATTACTCTCACAGTGCACACTGAATATTATAACTAAACAGTAATCATCAATGGTATAGTGCCACCCCAGTTAATACTGAAATAGAAGATATGAGAAAAGTAAAAGCACTTAGTTGTTTATAAATGTGACTGTAGTAGTTACACAGTACTGAGTGAAAAGTGTCCCTCATCCACAGATTTCTTTCTTGAATCAGTGCTCACAAAATTTCAAAATCTCTAGGAGCAGGGAGGTATGCTTCACTTTATAACATCCCCCAAAAATTATACTATCTCAAATTAATACTGAAATATGAAAAAGTATCTTGCAGGGCATGCTCTTCCAAATTCAGTCCGATTAAACATTTAACATTAACAAAGTAATTTTATTTGCTGCCGAATAAATGTACTGATCAGTATAGATGTTGTAAAGCTATTCAGATTTGCTATCAATTTTTAGGATAGTGCGACAAGGCAACAAGGGTTAACATACATGTGCATGCTGTTATGAGATGTTTCTGTCCACAATAGGAATAGAAAAAAAATATGATTCTTGGTGCCCTTCTGTATACATCTCATTATAAATTGACACAAATGGGTAAAAAACATCAGGTTAGCCTGTAGGAGATGGTGATGGTACATTTTGATAGCACAATAGGAAAAGTGAACAGCCCTGTTAGGCTACAAAACTTGCCCTGTGAGTTTTATTCAAAATTAAAACTTGCGATTCTATTTTTGATCTCACCATCAAAAGAACATAGTATGAATTGTATACAGGCATGACTTGAATTTGGTGGTTAGACCCTCCAAATAATTCCAACACCAAAATATGGCAGGGTTCTCAGTCTTTTCAGGTGAAGTATACCGTCATATACAAATAAGCTGTAGTGATTATTTTTGCACCTGATATCAATACGACGATGATCATAATTCTTCTCATCCTCATCGTTGTCTCCCCTTTGCAGCTGGCACACACCCTAAAGACAGACCGGCAGAGTCACAGTACTGTTCACAGCTCTGTGCACAGGTGCGGATACGCACAAGAGATGTGTAGCTCTATCTCTAACTCGTAGAATTTTAGTATTCACCATGTAACCAAAGACAAAGCAAGATTTTCTATTATGTAAACACAAGAGGGGGGGGGATCTAATTTTAAGAAGTATTTCATTTTTTATTTAACAACACAACATGGACATAAAATCATAACATATACACACATCGGATTTCAAAAAACTTGGGACAATATACAAATTGTGAATAAAAGCTGAATGCAATGATATGGAAGTGCCAAATTTCAATATTTTATTCAGAATGGAACATTGATGACAGGTCAAAAGTTTTAACTGAGAAAATGTATCATTTTAAGGGACAAATATGTTGATTTTAAATTCCATGGTGTCAACAAATCTCAAAAAAGTTGGGATAAGGCCATTTTCACCACTGTGAGGCATCCCCTCTTCTTCTTACAACAGTCTGCAAACGTCAGGGGACCGAGGAGACAAGTTTCTCAAGTTTACAAAATAGGAATGCTGTCCCATTCTTGTCTAATACACTCCTCTAACTGTTCAACTGTCTTGGGCCTTCTTTGTTGCACCTTCCTCTTTATGGTGTACCAAATGTTCTCTATAGGCGAAAGATCTGGACTGCATATGGGAGCATATGTTGTTGTAGAACCTGAATATACCTTTCTGCATTGACGGTGCCTTTCTAGACGTGCAAGCTGCCCATTCCACACGCACTCATGCAACCCCATACCATCACAGATGCAGGCTTCCGAACTGAGTCCTGATAACTTGTTGTCCTTGTCCTTTTTAGTCCGGATGACATGGCGTCCCAGTTTTCAATAAAGAACTTTGAATCGTGATTCGTCTGACCACATAACAGTTTTCCACTTTGCCACACCATTTTAAATGACCCCTGGCCCAGAGAAAACACCTGCACTTCTGGGTCCCATTTAGAAATGGCTTCTTTGTACTGTAGAGTTTCAGCGGATGGTTTCTGAAAGTATTGCTGAGCCCATTCTGTGATCCCTTAAAGTAGTATTTCTGTTTGTGGCGCAGTGCCGTTTAAGGGCCCGAAGATCATGGGCATCCAGTATGTTTTTCGGCCTTGACCCTTGCGCACAGAGATCATTCCAGATTCAGTCTTTGGATGATGTTCTGCACTGTAGATGGTGATAACTTCAATCTCTTTGCAATTTTTCGCTGAGAAACACCTTTCTGGTATTGCTCCACTGTCTTTCTGCACAACATTGGCGGAATCGGTGATCCTCTACCCATCTTTGCATCTGAGAGACACTGCCACTCTGAGAGGCTCTTTTTATACTCACTCATGTTGACAAATGGACCTCATTAGTGGTAATTTCCCTTAAAATGATACTTTTTTTCAGTTTAAACTTTTGACCTGTCATCTATGTTCTATTTTGAATAAAACCTGAAATTTAGCACTTCCATACCATTGCATTCAGTTTTTGTTCACAATTTGTATAGTGTCCCAACTTTTTTGGAATCCGGTTTGTACACACACACACACACACACACACACACACACACACACACACACACACACACACACA
>JAQNCB010000015.1:24152573-24166460 GCA_030068295.1 Euristhmus nudiceps | reverse complement strand
CCGATCCTTGGTGCAGTCCCACCTCCACCTTGAACTCCGCTGTCATGCCTACAGTACACCTCACCATTGTCTTACAGTCGTGAAACCATACTGCTTCTCACAAATACTCACTTCTGCCCTTAGTCTAGCTTCCACTACTCTTTGCCATAACTTCATTGTATGGCTCATCAACTTTATTCCTCTGTAGTTGCCACAACTCTACATGCCTCCCTTGTTCTTAAAGATTGATACTAGCATACTTCTCCATTCCTCAGGTGGCATCTCACTCTCTAGAATCTTTTTGAATATCCTGGTCAAAAACTCAGCAGCACCACTCCTAGGCACTTCCATACCACCACAGGTATATCATCAGGATCAACTGCCTTTCCACTATTCATCCTCTCCAGTTTCCTCCTAACCTCATCCTTACTAATGTTTGCTACCCCCTGGTCCATAGTGGTCACCTCTTTTACTCTTCGTGCTCTCTTGTTTTCCTCATTCATCAACTCTTTAAAGTACTCTTTCCATTTTCCTTTTGCATCTGTCAATACATTCCCATCTCTGTCCTTGATCACCCTAACCTGCTGCACATCCTTCCCATTTCTCTCTCTGTCTCGCCAACATGTATAAATCATTCTCTCCTTCCTTGCTGTCCAACCGAGCATGTAAGTCATCGTATGCCCTTTGTTTGGCCTTTGCCACCTCTACTTACAGCGTAACGTGAACGTAGAGGTGACTTTTGCCACCTCTATTTTCATGTTACGCTGTGTTTCCCTTTACTCCTGGTTACTCTTCAGTCCTCTCAGTGGCCCACTTCTTCGCTAACCTCTTTCCCTGTATACACTCCTGCACTTCCTCATTCCACCACCAAGTCTCCTTATTTACTTTCCTTCCAGAACACACCAAGTGCTTTCCTACCTTTCTCTCTGAACACATTAGCTGTAGTTGTCCAGTCATCTAGAAGTACATCTTCACCACCCAAGGCCTGTCTCAACTTCTCCCTGCAAACCACACAACACACTTCCTTTTTCAGCTTACGCCACTTTGTCCTCTTTGTCTTCCTCACCACCAGAGCCATCCTGCACACCACCATTCTATACTGTCTGGATACACTCTCACCTACCACTACTTTGCAGTCACTGATCTTCAGATTACATCGTCTACACATGATGTAGTCCACCTGTGTGCACCATCCTCCGCTTTTATGTAACCCTGTGTTACTGCCTCTTCTGGAAGAAAGTATTCATGATGACCATTTCCATTGTTTTTGCAAAGTCTACCACCATCTGTCCTTCCGTGTTCCTATCCTGGATTTTAAACCTGCCCATCACTTCATCTCTGTTGCCTGCACCAACATGTCCATTGAAGTCAGCACCAGTCACCAACCTCTCCATTCTGGGGATTCTCTGTATCAGTTCATCCAGCTCTCTCCAGAATCTCTTCTCTTCTAAGCTTCTAAGTAACATCCTACCTGTGGGGCATAACCATGAACAACTTTGAAGCTCACACCTTCAATTTCTAACTTCAAACTCATCACTTTACCTGACATTCCCTCAACTCAAGAACATTTCTAACAAGCTCCTCCTTCAAGATAACGCCTCAATTTCTCTTCCCATCTACACCATGATAAAATAGCTTGAACCCTGCTCCTAGACTTCTAGCATTGCTACCTTTCCATCTGGTCTCTTGAACACACATTATGTCCACCTTCCTCATTTGCATCATGTCAACCAACTCTAGCTTTTCCTGTCATAGTCCCCAACATTCAAAGTCCCTACTCTCAGTCCCAGTCTCTTGCTTTTCCTCTTCTCTTTCCTTGCCTGTCGGCATGTCTTCCTCCTCTACTTCTTCGACCCACGGTAGCCTAATTTCCACCAGCGCCCTGGAGGTTATCTGCATCAATGACAGTCGTTGTTAACCTGGGCCTTGACCAATCCGGTATGGAAGTTATACAATTGATTTGCATGCTTACTTTGGCACAGTTTTTACACCGGATACCCTTCCTGACATAGCCCTCTGCATTTATCCGGGCTTGGGACCGGCGTAAGGAGGACACTGGCTTGTGCCCCCCCCCCCCCTTTAGGCAGTGATTGCATGAAAGAATGCCATTAGATTTTTTTCGGTGCTGAGAGTCATCACTATATCGTGGATCAATCAGCACTTCATGGAATAACCCTGACCAAATTCAATACAAAGCTCTTCACAGCCTGCATTCTGGAGAGTCACAAAACCCTAATAGCAACGACAAGAATGTGTGTCACATTCCTTAATTAATACAGACTTGTGCTCGTCTTTGGCTGCTGATGGGTCATGCAAGAAGATTCTTCTCAGTCACATCTTGGTTGCAAGGACTTTAGCATTCAAGATCAAAAGGGTTTCTTGGAAAGTGCATGCTCTCCTTGGGTTACAATCACTGTATTCTCTGAACACAATGTCACAATTTTGTCAGCTAGAAATGCAGAGAGCTCAGTCTTATTTTCATTGTCTGTTAGAAAGTTTCGACAATTGGATGGTACTTCGGTTTTGTTTGACACTCTACGTCTACTCATTTTGAACAAGCTTCACCCTTTATCTGGAAGTCCAATAGACATCACATATGATGTCTGTCCTGCCATTCTTTGAAGAGTAAGCTTGTATCTTTGGGACTATATCTTTGACAGCATATTCGTGAAATGTCTTTTTATGCCTTTGGATGCAATAAGTGCACCAGAAAGGACCCATCAACAATTATTGCATCAGAATCTGGTTGTGTGTCTGAAAGAGAAACAGCACTTTCCAGAGTGTTCACAAGCTGCGACTTCGGGACAATGTAGTTTCCCCACTATCACGCAAAGCAGCAGGAAAAGACAGATTCTAATGGCAAAAGGACTCATGCTGGTCACATTCATGTGACTGACTGACAGGATATGATGCGATGTGAGAACAAACGACAATTATTTTACAGCACTTGCTCTTTCATGCCAACTGCACTTGACTCTTCGCAAAAGAGTGCACCCTGTTCTTCTTTATGGGTTTATACGAGGGTTAGTCAAAAAAGTTCTCAGACAAATGCCATAAAGAAATTATGGCATTTGTCTGAGAACTTTTTGACTACCCCTCGTAAAGCATATTCTCATCATCCAATTAAAAAAGTCTTTGAAGGCAACTTCATCTTTCTCAAAATGAGTTTTTATAAGCTCTGCAGAATTGCACGGGTAATGGCTTTTGTGTGAGATGATTTTTGGACGACTCTTAAAGGGTTGCCCAGATCCTTCCTCACACTAAATAATTTGTGCATCTTGTCAGTAAAGGACTTTTGAGACTGGTTGGTCTGTTCTAGAGAGAGACCATATGTGAGGTGTATGGGAAGAAATCTAGCGTAGTTCACACTGTTATTGGCAAAGAAGGAAGGAAAGAGTGCAGGCAGCGCTTGACGATATAGAGAAAAGTCAGCCTCTCTGAATGATCTCACCAATGAGAATCTGATCAATTGCACGGACAACACAATATCCCAGAATTGAAACCACAGACTCTCCATCCAAGGTTTCTCACACCAGTCTTCAAAAATAGTATTTCGAAATACTTTTTCTAGGCATGATGTGAACAGTTTGGGTGAGTGTCTCCTTGCCTGACTCCCCTACCCAGTTGGAAGGGCTTGGAATCTTTGTGAAGTCTGATGAACAATTTAGCATTTTTATAAATGTGCTTGAAGATATTTGCGTAGACTGGGTTGATTCCTTGTTTTTCTAAAGCGTCCATTACATCTGGGATCTCGACTGAATCGAAAGCTTTGTTGTGGTCTACCAGACCAGTGCACAGTGGTATTTTGTACTCAGCGCACTTTTCTATCAGTGGATTCACAGCATGGAGATGGTCAGTTGTTGAGAAGCCCTTCCTGAAACCTGCTTGTTCTCGTGGTTGATTTTCATCTAGAGTTCCTGTAATTCTTGTGATAATTTTAGTGAACAGCTTGTAGGTGTTTTTCAGCAGGCTGATGGACCTGTATTTCGAGATGTCCGTTTGATCTCCTTTCTTGTGTCAAGGAACAAAGATCGCCTCGTTCGATTCTTCTGGTACTGTGCACTTATGAAGACATTTTGTTGAACAGTGTGGCGAGTTTATCATAGATTAGCTCACTTGCTGCTTCAATCAGGTCAATTGTGATATTGTCGGGTTCTGGTGCTTTCCCTTTTTTTGGATTGTTTGACTGCAAGTTCGACCTCCCAGGTTTCGATGTTGGGAAATACTTCACACCTGTATTGCATTTCAGGTTCTTGGGAAGTTTGTTCTTGTGCTTGTTCGGGAAGTTTGGGACACCTTGATGAGTACAGCTTCTTGTAAAATTCTTCTGCCCTGGTCACAATCCGTTCACGGTCAGATATAAGGGTGCCATCCTCTCCACATACTCCCGTGAATTGGAGCCTGCCTCGGTTTAATTTCCTTTCCACCATTCTGAAGCCTTTCCCTTGTTTAATCATTTCTTTTTAGTTTCTGTGCAGAATTTCCTCAGGTCCGGTTGTTTCTTTCTTATGAGTTTATTGAATTCTGCAAGTTCAATTTTCTCTCTTGCAGTTCTTGGTATTTTGACATTTCTGCTTTTGTCAATGAGATTCTTTGTTTCGTCTGAGAACTTGTCGACTCTTTTGGAAGAGGTTTTCCAGGTTTTCCCAGCTGCAAGCAACGGCTTGATGATACTGTTGTTCAGCTCGTTTACATTGATTTTGTTGGAGTTTTCATCTTGAAGTTGATCCAAAGTGGCAAAACGATTCTCGAGGTCTAGTTTAAAGTTGTTTTCGAACTGTTTTGAGACTCATATCGGTTCCGGCTTTGAGTGAAACAGCTTTTGTCTTTCTCGTTTTTTGTCAATTTGGATTCTGCAGCGAACCATTCGGTGATCGCTATCAATGCCGATTTTGTTGAGAACCTCAATGTTTTTGATAGTGTTGAATTTGTCAGCTAAGACCTAGTCAATTTTGTTGAACGTTGAAAAATCTGGGCTACGCCAAGTCCATCGTCGATTTTGCTTCTTCTTGTAAAACGTGCTTATGATCTTGATTATTGGCTATTGCGAAGTTCACAAGGTTGTTTCCATGTTGGTTTCTTGTGCCATATCCAACTGTCTCCATTTCCAACTTTTGTGTTGAAATTCCCCATTATTATACTGAAGTGGGTTTTCTTGTAGTGTAGTGTGGTTTGTAGGTCATCGTAAAATTCATCAAGGTCATCTTGGGTTGAGAGCGACGTTGGTGCATAGACCTGGATGATTTTGATCTTGTACTGTTTGGAGACTCGATTGGCGACTGAGGCAACCCTGTCCGAGGTCGCCTGAAATTCGCTGATGTCCTTGAGTTCCTTGTGAATTAAGAATCCAATGCCTCCTTGTTTCTTGTCATTTCTTCTGTGAAACATGATGTGCTGGTTTGCCTTCGCATCTCGCTGACGCCGATCATGTCCCATTTGATTTTTTTGGATTTCGTTTAAAAGGTATTCAAGGTGGCAGTCATCAGATAACGTTCGAGCATTGTAAGCAGTGATGTTAAGCTCGGTAGTTTGTTTGTGGTTGGATATTCGCATTTGATGCACACCACTCCTACCCGCAGGCAGTGCGGTTGGGCCTTTGTTTATTTCTGTTGACCCAACAGGAGCGGCCGGGATTTGGTTTTCGGTGTCACTCATCATGGAGTTTGGGCCGTACCCCACCACGCTGGCCCAATGCGAGTTGGTGGGGGTTTTCACAGTTGTCAGTGGTGGGCCTAGTCTTTGCCTGAAGAGGCATAACCTGCAAGGCAGTAGGTGGTTTGGACTCAGAATTTTTCATCTCCTAGCCTTTGCCTGAAGAGGCAGCCCTACAAGGCAGCAGGGGGATTTTCGATTCAGAGTTTCCTTCTATTCTGCATGCTGGCTAGGCTTATGGCCGGACAGGGAGTGGGCCATACAAGTAACAATGAGGACCAGGTCTACCAGCAGGCCCATATCCTTAGCCAAAGAGCCCTTGCTGGCGGAGGGTACTACCTCTCTTGCCACTCACGGTTGCAATTTACCGTCGTACTCAGGACACATGTACGGGACAATGTGGTGCTATAATTTACCATGGGCAGTGACTTCCTTACAAATTATAATAAACCAACTGAAAAATCTGACCTGCCCTGACAAAATACAGAGTTGGACAGGCCGTAATTTAACATTCTTCACTATTTGTTGTATTAGAAGATTCCTAACTTTTTAGGATCAGTCACACATCTCTGTTTAGATATGTATAAAACACACCTTTTTTGCCTGCCACTGTAACTACACTCACTGCCGGGTGTGTGTGATTTCTGATGATTAAATCATTAGTTGAGTGTAAATATGCTGAAGTGCACATTTGAACTCTTTGTCTCCCACTTATTAAAAAATAATAGCATGCATATATAGGTTTTATTACATAAACACAAGCTATATCTTATAAAGATATTCATATATTGCTGTATTGTGTATATTAATTTTGACAGACATGTGAAGGTTTTTTTCAAATGGTAATAATATAATACATATCAGTGTCACAAATCAAGTTTGTGAACTGAAAAAACATTATCCGAAATAGATAAAGCTAATGGTTTTTACAGGTGGCTGTATTTGGCGATATTAAAATGGTGAATGAAGTAACCTTGGTTTTGACAGATAATAAAACGTACACAAGGATGAATTTAAATATAATATTAATAATATTAATATATGACTTATTATTAATACAACTCACATGATTTAGTTATAAAACACCCAAACGTTGTAAAAGCTTCATGGCATGTTAAAAAGATCCTTGTGAGAAAAATGGTGTACTGAATATTCCACAGTAAATACATTTTAGAAATCATGTATAAATATACAACAGGATGAAAAATCACTTCAGCATAGTCCCGCTCATTTTTTTAACAAGTGTCTTTCGAATAACCCCCACTCCAAAAATTAATTCATTAGTTAGATTGATAATTTGTTCTCTTTCTTATTCTTTTCTTCAGTCTTGTTCACCATCAAACAAACTACACTTGAGCTAAATATTTATAAAGAACACCCATTCATTCTCAATTTTCTCACCATATTAAAGACAGTACTGGAATGCAGACAGTAAAGTAAAGACATGCCATGACATTGAAGCTTTCTCATCAGTTCTTAAACATTTACTCACAGAACAGCTCACAAGCTCAGGTTTTCTCACAGACAAATAAAAATAAATTGCTCGAGAAAATACTTTTATCAATAAAAATGATCAGTTTACAAATATATCAATTCAATTTTCCCTTTTATTTCAAAGCTATTAATATAAAAATCATTCTTTGGGTTTCTCCAGACCTTCAGTTGTTTCTGTCTTAAGTGAAAAAGATAGCATCTGCATAGCTTCACTCAAAATTAACCCCATATGGCACAGTCAGAAAATAAATCAATAAAATAAATGTAATTTTCTTCTTGTCTAACTCATGGCAAGGTGACTCCATTTAACTTCGAAAACTTGTGTTAATTCTTTGATGCATCACAAGCCAATAATCCAATCCTTAAATGGCAATTATATTTCATTAGGACATTGTATTTTGTGTATCATATACATTATTTATGTATATATATATATATATATATATATATATATATATATATGTGTGTGTGTGTTCAGGGCAGAACACATGTTTTATGATAGGTTTCCCAGCAATGCAATTAAACCTTTCAATCCAATATTTACCAGCAGGATACCCATTGACAATCTGGAAAAATATACTGACTCAATCTTCCCTTGCAACACTCAAATTTATTCTTTCAAAACAATTTTAAGATTTACTTTAAAAAAAAAATAGTCCTGAGCTCAAGTCCCAGGTTTGGTGAGGGTGTTTCTATGTGGAGTTTATATGTTCTCCCTTTGCTTGCATAGGTTTTCTCTGAGTACTCCAGTTTCTTCCCACATGCCAAAACATGAGGCTAAGTGGTTGTTTCAAATTGCGCTTCTGTTGGCCCTTCATTGAACCAGTGAGCTGTCCAGGCTGTGCCCTGCATTCGCCTTCCATGACGCTAATAGGATTAAGCAGTTCAGCAAATGAATAAATTAGTGAAATAATAAGAGTTAATTTCCACAATGAAAGTGCAGTTCTGGATCACAAATGTCAGTATCTTGTATGACTATCAGAGGCATCACACACAGCTTGAATTCTCTGTGGGTGTAGTGTCTGCTGCTGATTCTACCCAAAATCATAACACCCGGTCCACCAAAGTGGTCTCACTCCAGAACATTGGCGTCTGCATAACGCTCCCCACACCTTCCCCAAACTCGCACTCTACCATGAGCAACACAACTTGAAACTTGTTTTGTCAGCAAGCAGGACCCTGTTCCATTCCAGCCAATGCATCCTCTTGCCCATTGCAGATACATACACCTACAAACAGGTGTCAGCACCAATCCATGACTCGGATGCTGCTTGCGTAAACATGCTTTTCATAACCAATTGCTGACAGTTTGGGCATTGCGTTTGTTCTGGTGATGACCTTTTGTCCACATGCCAGGAATGTAACTGGTTAGAAGTGTTTGGGACAGTGTTATAGACAAATATCATGATCCTGTTGTGGGGTCTGTGAGCATGTGGCTGGTCATTGGTGCTGACTGTTTATCATGCCCTTTCCAAAATTAAATCATGGAGACGTTGAAATTGTGGATACATTGACATTTCAACAACACGCATCCCAATGGCTTGTTCATGCTTATTTTAATGTAATTGTTCCATGACAAAAATATAAAAATTATAAATTAAACAAAAAATATGAATATTGAGTAACTTAAATTTAACATTATTACCAGAAATTAGCTCATATTTACTATATAAAAAACATTTTATAATTGTTAGTGTTGGAAGATTGAGTCTACATATTTTTCTTGAAATCTAAGAGCACATTTAAAATTTTTAGTCAGCCAGTTTGTAATCTTATGAAATGGTATTGCAAAGCAATGGCGTTTAAAGTTTAAAAAAAAAATGGCTGCACAAAAAAAAGAAAGAAGAAAGCTAAGTATACCAATCAACCATAACATTAAAAACACCTGGCTAATATTGTGTCGGTCCTCCTTCTGTGGAGGCATGAATTTTACGAGACATAAGTGGGATCCGGTTTGTTTGTTCAGCACATCCCACACTTTCTTGATCAGAGTAACATTTGGGGAATTTGGAGGTGAAGTGCATCCTGGTGCCATTTCTTCCTCAAGTAAGTAATGTGCACACAGCCGTCAATCTGCATAATGTAAAAATGTAATAGAAATTGATTATTCAAACCAAGCTGCCTTTTTCCTTTGTTCCTTGGTCCAGCTCTCAGGCTCATATTTGCAATATAGGCACTTTCCGTTGTGCACACGGTTCAGCATGCACAGTCCCAAATGCAGCAATCTACAATACATTGCATTCTAACTTATTCATAGCAAGCATGATTTTTTTTCAGCAACATGTGCTCTTGTAACTCTTATATGGGTTTAGTCCAGATGGATTCCTTGCTTGCATCAGTGAGGCTTTCACCCCATGGCTGGTTCACTGGTTGTTGTTTTTTGGACCATATTTGGTAGGTACTAACAACTGCAAAGTAAGAGTAAAAGACCTTTCCTTTTTAGACTCCTACCCAGTCATCAAACCACTACAATTTAGCCCTTGACAGAGTCACTCAGATGCTAATGATTCCCTATTTGTCTTGCTACAAACATATCAAATTCAAAAACTTCATTGGCTGCATAATATATCTCACCCATTGACAGGTTCCATATTAAGACGATGACTGGTGCTATAGACGTTACCTTTCAATAATTTATATTGGTAAAATGATGCTGAGGTTGGAACTGCCCGGCAAGAGGCCTAGAGGAAGGCCAAAGAGAAGGTACATGGATGCACCGAGAGAGGATATGAAGTTAGTTCGTGTGAGAAAAGAGGATGCGGAGAACAGGGATGAATGGAAACAGATGATTCGCTATGGCGACCCCTGATGGGAGAAGCCGAAAGAAAAGTAGTAGTAGTAGTTATGGCTGATTGGTATCTTTCCTGGTAACCGATTCTTTTTAATTATTTTGATTCAAGCAATAGATTTTTCTTTCCTTGAATCAGAAATACATGTATCTCAAAAATTACAAAATGTGTGCTTGAGGAACAGTTTTGTTTTTTTCCATAAACTACTGTTTCTCACGACTCCTGGGGACACTCATTATACCCATAATCCTTTGCACTGCGCACAGTCACCTGAATTTTGACTTGCATATCACATGTTCACAATATAACTGTTCATTATTACACGTCATTACCAGCACACTACATAAGGACTCTGCACACTTCCTCACTTTGTGTGTTGCTCGGTGTCACTTGTCAGTCTTTACCAAGCTGTTTGTTTCTATATTATCTTTATTGTGTATCACTAGCTTTGTCCCTCCATTGCCAATCATCTGCATAAACACTGACATGGTGATTACATGTATGATCCGTGACGGCCTTACCTACCTTGTATTTACATTATTTTTGCTGTGTTGTTCACCTGATTGATTCGATTTTCAACTGTTTTTTTATTTGTTTGCCTCTTTCTTACACTAAACATTTTAATCCGAGTTGCTTTCTGATGCCTTCCTGATATATGCAAATGTATAAGAATGATTCACCACAAAATGGATGCAGCATATTCTGCAGCATGCTTACGAATATTGAGCAATCAAGGCCGTCCTGTCAGAGGATACCATCAGCACTTAGAAACACACTGTATCTCCAACTTCTCACTGACACTATGTTGCTAAAAACACATGGGTGCTAAAGCTCCATCTCAACCTGTACCCACCTCACTACAACTCGCTGTAGCAAACCCAGTCAAGTATGATGGTGATTCTACTTCATGCAGTGGTTTCTTGCTTCATGGCTCAAGAGCTCATGGATCAAGACAAAGTGATTGGCTCATTAGCCCATTCACTCAAAAAGCTATGCACAGAGCCTGAACTTGACCTTTTGATCTTATTTTTAAATCAGACCCTTAACAATAAAATGACTGGAGAGTAATTGCTCACCCTTTGTCAAGGGATTTTTACAGTTGCACAGTAGGCCTTGGATTTCCACACTTTCACAGTGGCAGTGGCTGAAACAAACCAGCACTCAAAGCAACAGTTCACCACTGACTAAAACGGAAAGTGCTCAAAGAGCTAGCCTCCAGTGATGATCAAATCTCCTTTGATGCACTGATTGGTATATTCATTAAACATGATCATCTCCTATCATCAAACCAATGAATTCCCAAGCTTAAACGCCCACAGGCACTATGGAAACCACAAAACCCATGTCTCAGCCAACTTGAAAGTGTGTGACATTGCCATGTGCATTTGTGTCATTATTCCAGCCATCCGGATCATGTCTCAGTGAAAGAAAGTCAGCATCACATCTTCAGCCAAAGGAAGGGACTCTAGCTTCTTTATAGTCCTCCCTGACGAGTCCCTTTCCTTCAATAACCTAAGGCTTTGACATTACAGTCGAAGTTACAATCCAGCTTTCATAGTTAACAGAGCAGCTGCCAATTTCATCTGGCCACTACAAAGAAACTTCAATCTCCCATTGCTACACTTATCCAAAACTTTCTCATCCATGCCATAGAAGGAGAACCTATTGGTGATGGCATTGTCACTCATTGCAATAAGTGCCTCATGTAAGCCCTTAATAAGGAAAACGGTTAGACCTGAAGAGGCCAACAAGTTGCAGTATGTTTCACCCATTGTGAAATTTGATGAAGGGTCGGTAATGATAATAGAGTGCTCTAGCAAGGCTGGAATCAGGCAAAACAAAACAACAAAGTTGCAAAGAATGCATGAATAAATCCATATACCAGTTTTCCTGGGCATGAACACATGAGTTTTTCAGCAGGAGTATGCTCCAGGCTACACAGCCAGGTCAATCAAGATGTGGAGGCTGGAAGACCAAATCATGAAGAGTTTTTCACTGTTAACCCAGTCTTCAGACCTGAGCCCTACTGAAAATCTCAAGAATGTGATAATGAGGGAGCTAAATGATCATAAATCGTCAAACAAAATAGAGCTGATTAAATTTCAATGTCAAGAGAGGCAGAAAATTATCCAAAAACCCAATGATTATTTCAGCATATATTGATTTCTGAACTTGGACAACTTACCAGGCCATCGCAGGGCAGAAATACACTGACGGCAACCCAATGGCTTACTCTTTATGAACAACAGCAACAGTTATTTTACATCTTTCTCGCCACAGACAATAAGACACATGTCTGTGTCAATATGTTTAACTAAAATTAGGGAAAACTTTAACAGTAATTTATGGAATAAAACAAATATTCCTTAAACACATCCCATTAAACTGATCATTCTTCAGTTGTCTCTTAGCCCACACCCCATAGGTACAAAAAAGAATCATCAAAATATTCACATTTTGTTGCTTTGCAGCCTGAAAAGAATGCCCCACACAATATATTTTTTCCAGCTGCATTAACTCAATGAAACTTATAACAGCCAAGTAAAAGAGCACTGAGATGGTTAAACCAATAGCTGACTAAAGAAAAGGCCTATGAACTTTTGTTCGAATCTTTACGAAGGCAGCAATCATTGAAGCTAATTCACAAACTACAACCTGCAGCCTGACTTCAAATCAGTGAGAACCCTGCAGAGTTGAGTTCATCCTGAGGTAAAGTCCAAAATAATCCTTCAGTATGACAGAGCTGATCTTACATTTACGCTGAAACTTTTTGGCAGTTGGGTAAGTAGGATACCTGAGGCACAAAGAGAGGAAGTCGACCTCAGTGATATTGACAGGTGGTAATCCTGTACTTATTTCCTGATGTTATAAAATATCAAAGGGTTAATTCTACTCACTCTCTTGTGCCTCATCTAGAATTATCTGAAGAAGAGGAGGGCTTTGGACAGATAAAGTGCAAAAAGCTCCAAGATTTCAGAACAGGATTTTTGCTTTACTCATGATTAACTTTATGTTCTTAGTCTTTGGCGCTGTTGATCATGATATTCCATTGCTTTTCCATGTTTCCAATTTTACTTGTCCCATTTTTCACCTAGACAGATTAAGTTCTTCATAAAATAAGAAATGAGCTTGTCACCACAGGAGATAAGCTCTCTATGAGCTTTAGGTCCTAATCTTAGCCCCAGAGAAAGAGTTTTGACAGTCTTTCCATTCTCCCTGATGCTTATCCATCAACTGCCAATCTATCACTCTTGAGCAGATCATCCTGGGAGAGAATGAGAGACAAAAAGAAAGTGCTAGCATTACAATTTCACTGGTGTATAAAACTGCAAGTGAAGATGATTGTGCAGAATATGAATACTATCAGGCAAACCAAAACTGTTGCGGGATTAAGAAAAGGATAAATGTTTTTACGAAATTGATGTGCCTTCTTGTCATGGCAAATTCCCAAAGAAAAAATTGATAAAAGTGTAATTCTGGCTATCTGGATGGGTCAAAAGACATATGAGAGCTTACCTCTAAGGCAGGAATGGGCCACCACAGAGGGAGAGTGAGTTTGTACGGAAGCTGAAAAGGCCACTAGATAAGAAACCACAAGAGCCACACAGTAAACAGCCCCGAGGAAGCAAACTGTAGACAAGGAGAAAGACAGAAGAGAGCTACATGATGAATATTTTTTTTAGTATACACTCACCAGCACTTTATTAGGTACACCTTGCTAGTACCCTGTTGGACCCCCTTTTACCTTCAGAACGGCCTTAATACATTGTGGCATAGATTCAACAAGGTACTAGAAACAGTCCTCAGAAAGTTTGGTCCATATTGACATGATAGCATCAAGCAGTTGCTGCAGATTTGTCAGTTGCACATCCATGATGCAAATCTCCCGTTCCACGACATCCCAAAGGTGCTCTATTGGATTGAGATCTGGTGACTGTGGAGGCCATTTGAGTACAGTGAACTCATAGTCATG
>JAQNCB010000015.1:24100298-24113265 GCA_030068295.1 Euristhmus nudiceps | reverse complement strand
CACACACACACACACACACACACACACACACACACACACACACACACACACACACACACACACACACACAGATTTTATTTTTGACACAAAGCATAAATATTTTATGGTAATGAAAGCTACCTATGAGATATCTGTTAGAAATCATGATTATGAACTATAGCAGCCACTGCATGCTAGCAAACGATATGAACAACACTGTACATCAGCAGTGCATATCGGGTAGAAAAAGACAATAGCTGATTTTTAAAAAGGGGTGGTCTGATTTGTGCTGAGGAGCCACAACTTTTCATTGTAAATGGTCTGTTATTTTGTGATACTACTTATAAATTCAGACTCTTTTGCAGCCTTGAAGACACAAATACAGGTATGATACTTAAGCATGGATTAAAAAAGGGGGATTAAAAGCTGACTATATATTTAACGCATGTACCTGCATGCCAGTTTCTCCTTGGCGAAGTTGTAGCAGGTTAACGATGGTGTGTTCACTCTGGGCGCGGACACTGGTGTTCTTGTCTTTGGTGTTGTCCAGCAGGGCCTTGATGATTGGTTTAATCAGAATGGGCTCCAGCACTGGGGTGTCTGCTTCCTTCCACACCCACCAGAGCACTCGTTCTATCACCAGACGAATATCACTCGACTGATTCTGCAGACTCTAGAGAAAAGAGTTTGGGTAGAACACTCATATCTACACTCATGTCTGTGTTTATAAGATCTTCATAAAGGCTATGGCAACCCTGATATAAATGAGGTTCCAGATGTTTGTATCCATAATCATTTTACCTTGGATGGAAATAAAAAAAACATTTTAAGTTCAGATGAAAAATAATTCTGTGTGCACACATTTAACTCGATAATTAAAAATCATAGTAAAAAGTAGTGCATTTTTAAAAATGGGAGCTTTGAGATGCATTCTGGTGGTATCTGAGGCCAAGAATTTGAGAATTAGTGACATGACTTACTGCCAAGTATAATGATCTATAAAAGATTCAGACAGCAGGTATGTGGGAATAATCGACCGGAAAATTAAAATTAAGTCAAGACATTTTATTCAATATACACTGTATAAATGTAAAGAATATTTCATATTTTCTGGATAAATATTTTACTTAGTGTTATTTATCAAATTATGTATTGAGTTTGTCAAATGCAAAAAAAAAAATATCATAATTTACAGTTATTCCAGTATTGCAAGTGGAGATTCAGTTTATAATACTATGTTGCATCCAGGGCTGTAGTGGTGGGTACATGCCGTGTACCCACTTGTTTTAGTGGTTGAGTTGCGTGTACTGACTTAATTTGGTCCACTTCATAGTTGATCAACCTAAATTTCCACGAATGTGTAAATAAAAAGTGGAGATGAAGTGCGAAATGGTTTCAAAGCCCCTCACAGACGCGGAGATGAAGAGATGAAGCGCTAAGCGGTTTCAAAGCGCGCGCTGCAGGCGGAGCGGGGGGGACAGTGCTTTGAAACCCTCCCACCCGTGCCGCTGCCATAGTGTACTCATTTTTTTACCACTACAGCCCTGGTTGCATCAATCTTAACGCACCAGTCCCCATAAACTCCACCGTTGGGATCAGAAGCCTTTAATAAATCTGGTAAAAAGTGTAAAACAATGCTGACATTCTTGGCAAATGTTGCATGCACAATCAATCACGGACTTGTAGAAAAACCAATATGGCGCTAAATAACGTAAATTAACATCTTATGAGAGAACATAGCGAGAGTTCAGAGAGCCGTTCAAACAGTTACCAAGCCTCCCACTGAAAACCGTGTAATAGTGCATGCCAGCGCACCGCAAGTACAGGTACACTGAACAATGGGCCCGGGGGAGTAAGCACGGTTACTAGCATCATGTATACAAAACATGTCAAATGAGCATGGTTACAGGCGATATTGTTTTTTTGTAAATCCGACGGAAAAC
Source organism: Euristhmus nudiceps (assembly GCA_030068295.1). NCBI lineage: Eukaryota > Metazoa > Chordata > Actinopteri > Siluriformes > Plotosidae > Euristhmus > Euristhmus nudiceps. The sequence goes on along the minus strand of JAQNCB010000015.1, from coordinate 24,111,343 downwards.
TGCAAAACGGCATAAAATAACATCTGACAATTTTGCTGAAATCTGACAAAAGTCGGAAATTCCAACTCGTTACAGACACTGCATATCGGCTGACATACATCTATGTTCAGTTCTGTAATAATTAAGAATGTTGTAAAAAGGTTTTTGAATTGTACTGAATTCATTTGATTTCATAGTCAGGTATTGATTACATGCAGATGATGCTACAACTAAGCTACTGAAATATATATCACACTAAATAGTCACACATTATGATCTTCTAGACTTTTTCTTCAATAAATCTTCTCTAACCCTTTAAATTTTATTTGAATACACCTGCTGTAGAGAGTGTATATAGATGGTTGAGAGTGCTGTGGCCATGGCAAAAACCACACTGTTCCTCCTGAATCTGAGGTTCAACTATCAGTCGGATACTCCTCTCCAGTACTCCTGCATAGACCTTCCTGGGTAGGCGGATGAGTGTGATTCCATGATATCTTGAACACACCTTCCGGTCCTCCTTTTTAAAAAGGGGAACTACCACCCCTGGTTTGCCAAATCAGAGGAACGGCCCCTGTTGGCTACAAAATGTTGCAGAGACGTGTCAACCAAGACAGTCCTATGACATCCAGAGCCCTGAGATATTCAGGGCGAATATTATCCACCCTCCTAGACCGACCACAGAATAGCTTTTTAACTACCTCGGTGACCTCAATCCTTGCAATGGGTGCACCCCCACTAGAACCCCCAGGGTCTTCCTTCTCCACAGAGGGCATGTTGGTGGGATTGAGGAGGTCCTCAAAGTATTCTTTCCACCTCCCGACAACATCCTCATTCGAGGTGAGCAGCTTCCCATTTCCACTCTAAACAGTATTTATGGAGAACTGCTTCCCTCTCCTGAGGCATTTAATGGTGCCTCCACCGAACTCCTCCCAGCCCCAAGATTTTGCATTGGCGGCTTTATTAAGTGCTTATCCATAAATTACACACGCACCACTAGGTGGGGCTATCGTCAAGATAAACAAACACATTTTGGAGTTTATTTCTGCATTTATTAGAAGGTTCCAGGATATTTGTCTTCATGGAGTCACCTTTAAGCCACAACTTTTGCAAGTCCACAGAGTGTCAGGACTTGTTCAGATAGGCTTGGATCCTGTTGATACCTGTTGCAGTTCTAGTTACATTTAACTTTGTGCTGGAAAACTAATGTTCTAATATGTTTCCCGCGTTACTTCCTCCTTCCATTAAACACAGAGGAAGTGATGTACATCAGAGCGATGCCATAAAAATAATTTAATAAAAATCATGGCTAATAGAATTGTATATTGAAACACTAGTTCAATTCCAGTTCTTTGATAACAAACACTAACACCAGCGATTAAACTTAAATCACTTTGTTTATAATACTATAAATCTGATGTATCTTTTTCCTTGCACACATTACAAAACAAAATAATTTATTTTTACACTGAAACATGATACTTGATCTGTGTTTCAGCTTTTCTTTATCGTGTAAATATGAACACTCAGGTTAGTTTATGCTGCAGTACCTCCCAACAGGGCTCATGTTACTGTAAATATGAATACTTTCACCATCTGTGCGTGACACACTATTGTGCAGACGCAAGCATTACATCCATACATATCAGCCTAAATGCAGCACAACATACAAGTGTGTTTGACAACAATCAAAAGATTATCCTGTTACTGAACTGTAGTGCAGCGGTCCCCAACCTTTTTTGCACCATGGACCGGCTTCATGTAAAACAATACTTTTACGGACCGGTAAAGAAACAACTAAAACAAAACAGTGTGTAAAAATACAACTCACCATCCCACTGAATTAGTGTGAAGCTCTCCAAAGACGCTTGTTTTTAAGGCTTTTTTTTTTTTCCTCCCCAATTTTCTCCCTAATTTGTAGTATCCAATTCCTGCCCATCAGTTATTGCCTTCCCTATCACATGACCACCACTGACCAGGGAAGGGTGAAAGCATGCACGCGCTCCCTCTGTGGCATGCAATGTTAGCCACCTGCCTCTTTTCGAACTGCGGTGTCATGCGTATTAGAGGGTGGACCAAACTTGGAGGGAAAGTGCTATCCTCCCCCTCATACGAATGAGCTCAGAGACGCCCATGATTGGCTGCCGCTCACTGTGAGTGACAGCAAAGTGAGAGTATGCTGTCTGTCCCTCACTACTTTGCTCAAATAAAAGATGCGCCCCCGCCCCCCCCCCCCCCATCTTTTTTGTCAAGTGGTTGGGGACCTCTGCTGTAGTGTGTTGGTCTGCAATTTTTCAAAGATTTTAATTTATTAATGTAGAACAGGTCATCCATTTTATTGGTTTATAGCTAGACTTCATTTCTCTTTCTCTCTCAACCATAAACTCTTGTCCTAAAAACTTTCCAGCCACAGACTACACAAATGATTAGTTTTTTTCCTCTGCTTTTAAAGAAACACTTTGATGAAACACTTCAGCATTGTGTCAAATCAATCAACAGACTATGAAGAGTTTTTAATATCAGTGCAGATTTTAGCACTAACCTTCACCATCTGAGTGATAATACGTGGTGAGACCGCATCTTCTCCAGCTGATCTGAGTTGGTGTCTCATGAGGTATCCCATGGCCCTGATACCACTGCAAGCGATGGGAATCTATAGTATCACCAACGTGCAAGACCAGAGGCAGAAAAAAAAGAACCAGTCATCAAAATGTGCCACGTCACATTGCATAAAATCAGATGTCAGACGCCATTATTTCCTTATTTTAACATCAATTACAAGAACATAATACTACTGTCTTAATTACACCAATCAGCCATAACATTAAGACCACCTGCCTAATTTTGTGTTAGACTCTGCTTGTGCAGACAAACCAGTTCTAACCTATTGAGATATGGACTGTATTTCTCTGAAGGTCTGCAGTGGTATCTGAAGATGGCAGCAGATCCTTTCATTCTGCAAGTGAAGGTGAAGTCTGCACATATCAGACCTATTTATTCAACACATCCACAGATGCTAAAATCAAGACCTGGGGAATTTGGAGATCAATGCAACATCATGAACTATTTGCCATGTACACAGTGTTGAGGATTATCCTGCAGAAAGAATTTACGACCTTTAGAAGAACTTGGTCTGGAACAATAAAAGGTGATACATCAGAGGAACATCCTCATGAATGCTAGGACCTAGTGTTTCCCCAGAACAACACTGCCCACAGCATCACATTTTCTCCACTGTCTCTTCCCATAGTGCATCCTTCCTCTGGTGAATGACACAGATGCACTCCACCATTCACATGATGTAAAAGAAATTGTGATTCATCATGGTCCATTTCTGATTCTTATATATCCAGTGTACGTGCCTTTAGTGGAGGATAGGGGTTGGTATGGGCACTCTGACCAGTCTACAGTTACAATGTGCCATACACAGCAAGCTCTGACGCATGGCCAACATTGACTTCATCAGCAGTTTGTGCTACAATAATCATTGAGGGCTCAGACAGGGCTAGTCTCCTCTGCACAACTCAATGAGCCATGGGTGCTCATGACCCTATTTGCTATATACTAACCACTGCATACTGTCAACACCTCATAAGACCTAGTGCTTTGGACATGCACTGTCTGAGGTTTGTAGCAATCACAATTTGGCCCATTTAAGAAACGCTTGGATCATTTTGCAGATGTCCTTATTTAGAACAACTTACATTTTTATCTTATTTATACAACTGAGCCTTGCTCAAGGGCCCAACAGTGGAAGCTTGGTAGTACTGTAGCTTGAACCACCAACCTTTTGGTTAGTCACTTAGAGCCTTTAGCCACTTTCATAAAAGAACTGACAAGTGAATTCCTTTGCCGCTGAGCAACCTGGTGAGAGAAGTGAATCACTTTACCGATCAGCTCTCATTACCTATGTAACTCGCACACAATCAAGCATTACTGGCCCATCCTTTCTGCTAAACAACACTAGGCCCAGCCTATGGGCTTCTATTTCCTTGTCTGTCTGTATGATGAAAATCCCAGAACAGTATCACTTCTTTATTTTGAACTACTCCTTTTGGCTTGTGGTCACACCACCTGCCAGCAGCATCAAGCCCATGTAATACCTGAACTTCAAAAAGTTGGCAAGTTCTTTAAATTTGAATAAAATGAAAACAAATACTTTATCACATGAGCCAATATTTTGACAGAATAATATAGATAAATGTGTAACTGAGAAATTTTACAATTTTATGCACAAAATGAGCTGATAACAAATTTGCTACCTGCTACAGGTCCCAAAATAGTTGTGACAGGGTTATTTTTACAAAACAATTTGAAGATGTCTGGATATCGAGGTTGTGAGTTTCGGTTTTGGAATTTGGTCCCATTCTTGCCTGATACAGGTTTCCAGCCGCTGGAGAGTTTGTGGTCGTCTTTGATGCATTTTTAATTTAATGATGCACCAAACGCTCTCTATAGGTGAAAGATCTCTACTGCAGGCAGGTCAATTCAACATCCGGACGAATCATGCTGTTGAAATGGACGGGAACATATGCTGCTCTAAAACCTTTATGTACCAGTATTTATTTTCCTTCAAAAACATGCAAGCTGTATATACTGTATGCACTTGTACACCCATATAACATCAGAGAACTGCACGCTGGCATTTGAAATGAATGCTGATGATACACTGGAGGGTCTCCCTCCTCTTTAGCCCAGAGGACGCGGCATCCGTGATTACCAACAGGAATGTCAAATTTAGATTCGTCTGATCATAGAACATTTTCACACTTTGACACAGTCCATTTTAGATGAGTCTTGACCCACAGGAGATGACTTCTGGACCATTTTAAAATGTGGCTTCCTTTTGCATGATGGCACTTTACTTGGCATCTGCAGACGGTATGGTGGATTGTGTTTACTGGGCCCATTCAGAAATGTCATTGACACAATCATGCTGATGAGTGGCGCAGTGCTGTCTGAGGGCTCGAATACCACAGGGACCTAATAAAGGTATTTGGCCTTGTCGCTCATTCACAAAGATATCTCCAGTTCCTCTGAATCTTTTGATTTATGCACTGTATTTGATGAGATTTGCAAACCTTTGCAAGTTGACATTGAGGAACATTGTTTTTAAAGTATTCCACAATCTTTTTACGCACTCTTTCATAGATTGGAGAGCCTCTGCCCCATCAACTTCTGACAGACACTGCCTCTCCAAGACATCCCTTTCATAAACTAATAATGTTACAGACCTGACATCAATTCACTTAGTTGCTAAATGTTTTCCCAGATGAATCTTTTTAAACTTTCTTGCTTTTTCAGCCATTTATTGCCTCCGTGCCAACTTCTTTGGGACATATAGCAGGCATCCAATTTGAAATGCTCATTTTGTGCAAAAATTGTAAAATTTCTCAGTTTAAACATTTATGTTCTGTTGTGAACAAAATATCGGCACATGTGATTTGAAAGTCTTTTAATTGTCATTTTATTCAAATTTAAGGAACCAACTTTTCTGTAATTCTGGTTGTACTTTGACAAGCTTCCAATGAATGATCTGTGAGGCATTGTCATGCTGTTTGTTATATGACTTGCGAAAGTTCACTGAATTCGCATTGTGGTTTCATCCATTGCCCTACAAATGCTGCATGGGGGGGTGGGGGGTCTGTTTCTGTATCTTACCCTTCATTGAGTTGGTACTTAACACCTGATTTTGTAAGGCAGCAACAAGTCCTTCGGTTCCTTTCTTGAGATCCCCATTCACCATATACGATGCTCGACCTCTTACATCCCCTGTTTGATGCAAGTATTGGCCGTGCATAAGCTTACTCTTTCACCCTTCTCGTTTCTTCAGGTTATTCCATTCTTTAACAATCTTCGAGTCTTCAGCCACCTCTTTGAGCAGCGATCCTTCTTTCATGACTTCATTGAGTCAGCTGTTCTGGGCTTGCCTTCACAACTTCTAAGGGCATATGGTTGATCCACGTCTGCTTGCGGGTGGACATGCTGTCGTTTAGAGGGAGTACATTTTCAGCAGTACTTTATTCTTAACTATACAGTTTTTATGTCCCGATTTATTTGTATAAGAATATATCTGTTCACATGATCCAGTAGGAAAAGACCTTAGCAAAACCAGGTACTCAAGATACTATCCAACCCACATGCTACATATTTCACGTCGCTCTAAATACAACATATAAATATAAACACACAGGAAGCGCAGACTGTTTCAGAAACATGGACCCAGGCATCACATCTGCACAGGACATTTTTACTAACTCCAATAACATGCTGATCTTCCATGTTGATGTGGACGGGTTAACTAAACTCGTTTTCATTGTTTTCCATTTGGGAATGTTATGGGGAAGTTCGCTTTCAGCGCCGTTGGTCAATCAACAATATCTTTTAGCTCTGATTGGTAATCAGTCGATGATTAACTTTGCATGTTCGCTTCCTTTGTGAACATGGTTTAATCCATTGAGTGGTCACTGTCCTCTGCTTTCATAAGAGCTGTGAGCATTGACGGTTTATGAGTTTCCCGATATATCCTACCTCTTGTCAGGTGCTACTGTTACAAGATAATTTATGTTTTTCCGCTTCACCTGTTATGTTATGGCTGATGGCTGTATTTCTCAAACAAAATCAAACCCTTCAAGTAAAAATGAACAACAAATTAATATATAAAACATACTGTATAACAAAGCGTCTGTTAGTGTTTGAATGAAATAGATATTATTTTAAACAAAACAAGTGGTGTATAAAAATGATCCTCAGAGATTTCAGTGAGGAAAAGTTAATTACATTACATCAAAAATTGTGATCAATTTTTTTTATAAATAATGGAAGTGAAATTGTAAGCGAATAGTTATTTATCACTTTGAATTGGCATCAAGATTTGTCCTGATGTATTTTTTTTTAAATGCAGTATGCGGGAGCGAATTTTATTAGATGGTCATTACTCTATCTGCAGTGCTGTTGGATAAAATGACATCAAGTAAGGTGGCGCTGTATTCTGGAGTACAGAGCTGCTCAGGTGCGCACTTGACCGCTATAGCAAGAGCCATGCTGCGACCATGGCGCACCATCCAGTCCACACCCGACATGTCCGCTGTGGGAGAAATCACATCAATCAGTACAAATGTGTAACATATAGACATCAGTGAAATGCTCAAGGTTAGTTTCCTTGTGTATTAAATGAAAAAAAAAATTCTCAAGTCCTCATTGAATAAACTTCCATTTTGCACATCTAATCTATATATAATCTACTATATGATCCTGTGGACTCATGGTTAGTAAAGATAAATCAAGGCCGTGTGACAAGGGGGCAGTTAACCTTCCTCAGAATCGTTTGTGCTGAGTAGCAGGTCCCTATTTTGGATGTTTACAGGACAGGGATCCCTCACTTTTCGCAGTGAATGGGGGGGGGTCGTCGAGACACCACGAAGACCGAATTTCCACCAAGTAGCATTGACCCCCCCTGACTGATGTATACGTACATATACATGTGTATATAATATCAATAAATACATATTCAATGTTATAAATGCTTATAATAACAAATAAACATTTAAAAACACAAATAAAATATAAATAATATAAAATACATATGTGTAATTGTAAATAGATGTCAATAAAGTGTAAGAAATGCCTGGACTTTAGCGTTTTCTGCCACACGAATGCTGCTATTTCAGAGCCGTCCCAAACCAGAGTCGGTAGTGAGCTTGCCGCCTTTCCCTTAACTTTCCCCTATTTAATAGTGAAAGATTTAAGGGAAAGGCCGGAAGGTGACTACTGACTCCGGTTTGGGACGCGGCCTCTGAAATCTCGCAAGCTGATTGATTAAGGTGAATTTCCCAGCATTAGAAGAGGCTGGAATGAAAATCAGCACTCAAAGTTGGAGTCAGAGTCAAGCCGAGAACCGAATCCAAGTCAGTAGCGATCCCAGTAGCATTTTACTGAACCTTTTTTATTTTTCGATGAATATTTAAAAAAAAAAATCCACAATGCACTGAAGCCGAGGAACCTGAAGCGCGATATAGCGAGGGATGATTGTATTCCAAAAAACAATGGGCAAAAATTTGGAGACATCCTCTGAGATTTTAAAATCACCCATTCACTGCCGAGCCACTTAATCCCACTAGGGTCATAGGCCCAACTCCGTGCATGTCCCCAGACTGTGAGAGGAAGCTGAAGTACCCAGAGGAAACCCATGCAATCAAGGGGAGAACATGTAAACTCCACAAAAGCAGTAATTGAACCCAGAACCTTCTTGCTGTGAGGTACACATGCTATGCACTACACCACTGTGCCACCCTGATTGTAAACTGTAATGTAAAAATATAAAAGGTCTTTGACTCGTGTGAATGCATAGAAAACATATGTTTTAGAACACACCTCAGGAAAGCTCACTAATACCATGTCCCAGACAGCACACAACTCAAAAGAGTATGCACTCATTAAGGCATACGCACCATTAAGTTTTTTGGTGTAAGAGTAATATCACATAATTTTGAGACAGTCTCCTATTTGACGCAATAAAATCAGAAATTAAAAATAATGAGTAAGTAAACAAGCTTGTAACAAAGTAATGTAGATAGCGAAGTATTTGTTGTAGAAAAGGACAAATAGGCTACAAGTTCATCCCGACAAGCTTGTTTCGTAGCTGGTTATTGGCCACTCATCGGGGGTGAATTCACCATACATACAAACACACTTTTTTTTTTTTTTTTTTTTTATATACCGAAATAATCCTGCAAAGGAAATTACTGCCTCTGCATTTAACCCACCCAGAGTGAGCGCACACACACACACTTGTAAATGGTGAGCATACACACACACACTGAACAGTGGGATGCCACACACACACACACACACACACACACACACACACACACACACACACAATCAAATATAAAATACTACTTTTAATCTATAAGGAACTTGATGGTCATGCACCACATTATCTTAGCGGAGTTCTTGTCGTTTATGATCCAGCACACCCCCTGAAAACAAAAGGTGCAGGATGCTTAGTGATACCTTGAATAATAAGACGAATACAGAGGGGGAAGAGCTTTCTCTTTCAAAGCCCCACATTTATGGAACAACCTTCCAGTTAATGTCCGGGACTCAGACATAGTCTCTGTTTTTAAGATGAGGCTGAAAACTAACTTGCTTAGCTGAGCATTTTGTTAGTAGGCTTCTGTTAGGTAAATGAGCAGATCTGGGGTTCCTCAGGCATAGAGAGTTCCAGTAAACTATTGGGATGCTCTCGCTCACTTTACATGCTCATCCAGATTCGTGACAGTGCACTGGCTGACTTCCCAATGGCAGAAGGTGCCATCATGCCTGCCTTACTCCTGGTTCGCTCCTAGTTATGCTGCCATAGCCAGTCATGCCGAAGTCCCTGCTTGCACTTCACAGGGCTCGCAATTCGCACTATCGTCAGATGCGACTTAATTTCTCATTTGGCGAGTTAGCTCAGTTACCAGCTAGCCCAGTTTGGCGAGTTGAAAATATATTGTTGAAAAAATATAGAATAAAAGCGGACATTTAAACATGGCATTTGTATATGATGTATTACCTATTTTGTATGGAAAATTAAGAAGAGCGCGCGTTCTGTCTGTCTGTCCCGCGAGTCATATGATGTTGCCATCCTACCTCTAGATTTTAAATATGTTGTAAAATAAATGTCAATAATATTGCTTACAAATACATTGGTTGCTAATTCATGTGTGGGGAAGAAGTGTTACTTGAAATTTTTCAAAAATACTGAAAAAAGTCGTGAAGAATTCTGAAAATCTTTATCTGAGGTAGGCATCTCTGTATGACAAGCAGATTTCAATACACGTGTTTTTGTTGACATCTTCAACTGTCAAAACAGCTTTGTAATGTAGAATTTTTTGAAAGGTGCGAAGCCGCCACCTGAGACGGGGAAAATCATAATTATTTTTTATTTTATTTTGGTGCTCCGAGTTGTTCTCATTTTTTTTAATTGAACAACAGTATCAAAATACTACTACTACTTTTCTTTCGGTTTCTCCCATCAGGGTTCGCCACAGCGAATCATCCGTTTCTATCCATCCCTGTCCTCCGCATCCTGTTGTCTCACACCAAAATACTCTTGAAATAAAATTAAATGCATATTAGTTATGAACAATTGTATAATATATAATCTTGTGTGTCATTTTTTACCAAGGGTTGACCTCTCTGTGATCAGACAGACTTTGGCTAGTTTATTTTCTGATTGGCTAGTAACTTTATTAGGTAACTAGTCCGGCTGGCTAGTTAAAAAAAAAAAAAAAAAAAAAAGAATTTCGAGCCCTGACTTAATCATAAACTCTTACATTACACTATTATGAGTATATCTAACAACTCTCTCTCTCCGTTTTTGCTGAGGTACACATGCTTCTTCTAGGATGCCGGTGATTCTGATGTTGCTACTGTCCGAGTCCAGTGGTCTGTCCTGGTATGCTGATGTTAGCCAGGGTTCTCATCATGGAAGCCCCACGCTCCTGCTGATGAAGATCTATATGGACTTGGATGCACAATCACTGACTATTAAGATAACTTTTTACTGCTGGCGATATAAACTCTTTTCCCACAATTATTTAGGCCTTACATTTGTGGTATAACCAACCGTACTACATGTTGGACTAAAGTTTGTTTGATATGGTATTGTATGTATGTTTTCACTCAAATGAGGATGAGCTTCCCTTTTTGGCTTGATTCCTCTCAAGGTTTCTCCCTCGCATCAATTGAGGGAGTTTTTCCTTTCCATCTTCTTGCTGATTAGGGATGTGTAGGGGTTGTAGAAAATGTTTAAACTCTTTTGTACTTTGTAAACTCGGACTTTTACTGTGTAAAGCAGGTTTGCGGCAACATCAATTGTAAAAAGCACTCTACAATTGAACTTTAGGATATGGATTTATGAGGGTCATGAACATTTTCCCACTATACGTTACGTTTCAGGGAGTATGAGTACGAGTTGTTGTTTAGCGCGACTTGGGCAAAATTTCAGCCATTAGTGGCGTGAGATTAAGTAATTTCCTACAAGTTAAAATAAAAGGTTGCAAAAGCAACAAAAAGCA
>JAQNCB010000015.1:24058736-24069502 GCA_030068295.1 Euristhmus nudiceps | reverse complement strand
TAAAGGCCCCTCTGACAGGAGACTCTGCCAAACGTTCCCAGGAGACCCTCACTACACATTTGGGCCTGCCAGGTCTGGAGGGCAGACTCCCCCGCCATCGGAGCCAACTCACCACCAGGTGGTGATCGCTTGACAGCTCAGCTCCGCTCTTCACTCGAGTGTCCAAAACATGCAGCCGCAATTCCTGTGACACGACTACAAAGTCGATCATCGAACTGTGGCCTCGGGTGTCCTGGTGCCAAGTGCACTTATTGACACCCTTATGTTCGAACATGGTGGTGGTGATGGACAAAGTGTGACGAGCACAGAAGTCCAGCAACCAAACACCATTCGGGTTCAGATCGTAAAGGTCTTCCAGGTCACACTGTCATTGCCCACATGGGCAGTGAAGTCTCCAAGAATGACGGGGGAGTCCTCGGGACAAACAACAGTCAGGACCCTTCCCTCCACACGGATGCGGAGGGAAGCTACCCTTTCGTCAACTGGGAAGAACCCCAACACGTGGGCACCAAGATGGGGGGCAACAAGGATACCCACACCGGCTCGCCGCCTCTCCCCACGGGCAACTCCATAATGAAATAAGGTCCAGCTCCTCTCGAGATGGGTGATTCCAGAGCTCAAGCTGTGTGTCGAGGTGAGTCCGACTACATCTAGTCGGTATCTCTCAACCTCACGCACCAACTCAGGCTCCTTCCCCGCCCCTGGAAGGGTCATGTTATGCCCCTGGAAGGGTCACCCAAGGCAAACAGGTCCTAGGTGAAGGTCCAGACGTGGTTCAAAATGACCTCCATGGGAAGGAAAAACACAACGACACAGTTCCCCTTGTCCAAACGCGGGTCACTGGGGTCCCCCCTGGAGCCAGGCCCGGGGGAGGGGCTCGAAGGGCGAGCGCCTGGTGGTCGGGCTTCTGCCCATGGAGCCCGGCCGGGCCCAGCCTGAAAGGGATACATGGGTCCACCCTCCTATGGACCCACCATCTGTGAGAGGGGCTGTGGGGGTCGGGTGCATCGAGTTGTGTGGCAGCCGAAGGCATGGGTTCAACTGGACTGATCCTCGGCTACTCTGACTCTTGGGACATGGAATGTCACCTCTCTAATTAGTCTATTAAATTAATATTAAAATTAAAAATTTATATAGACTCTAGTCTAGATCTATATATTTTTTCACAAAGTTTTATTACAAACATTTTATAGAGCCTACCTTTTCTTCAAGATGTTTGTTTTCTTGCCGACTGGTATCTTGTAGTGCAAATAATTTGACAATACTCTGGCTTCCCGATTGGGATCTAGTTGTTTTCTTGTGTTTGTTTGTAGAGTTACGTTTGCCGAGTGCTTTTTCACCCTCTTTTATACAAATTTTAGATTTGCAAAATATGCATGTGACGTTAAACTTGTCTTTTTTAACGCACCAGTCCCCATAAACTCCACCATTGGGATCAGAAGCCTTTCATGAATCTGGTGAAAAGTGTAAAACCATGCTGGCATTCTTGGCAATGCACGGTCGATCATGGACTTGCAGAAAAACCAATATGGTGCCAAATAACTTAAATTAACGTCTTATGAGAGAACATAACGAGAGTTCAGAGAGCCGTTCCAACAGTTACCAAGCCTTCCGCTGAAAACCATGTAAGAGTGCATGCGAGCGCACCGCAAGTACAAGTAGAGTTAACAAGAGGACCGGGGGGGGGGTGTAAGCATGGTTACTAGCATCATGTATACAAAACATGTCAAACAATCATGGTAACGGGCGATATTTTTTTGTTTTAAATCCAACAGAAAACTGCAAAATGGCATAGAATAAAAATCCGACAATTTTGCTGAAATCAGACAAAATTCGGAAATTCCGACTCGTTACAGACACTGGGTGAATTTTTTGGAAAAATTCCAGGGGTGCCAATAATTTCACCCATCACTGTACATGCGTGTGCGCACGCACGCACACACACACACACACACACACACACACACACACACAGACTGACTGACTGGACATAAGTAAATAGAAAACCAAAATTTCGGAATTAATATTTGCTGGTTGAAGATTTACTGGTTACCCGGCTTTGGAACTCTTTACCACCTGATCTCAGAAGCACTACATCGTTTGCCTACTTTAAATGTGGACTGAAAACACACGTATTTCAAATTGCTTATTCCAACTGATTTAAATGGCCCAACTGATTTCTTTTTTTGTTTTTTATCCTGTCATTTTCTGTGTTGTTATTGTTTTTTTTTTTTTTAAATCTGCATAGTGACCTTGAGTACCAAGAAAGATGCATTTAAATAAATAATAACGATCATCTATCAAACAAGAACTCACCCTCTCTGCGTCTGGCATTCTTTTTGTCCTGAATGGCATCAGTGAGCGTTGTCATGATGTCTTGCTGTTTGAGTGAGAGGATGCCCAAGCCCTTTACTAAACCAGCTAAGCCATATGCAGCGCCTTTCCTCTCTGCGTACTTGTCACTCTCCAGCAGTAGCTGCAGCAGTTTGCGCACCATATCACCAGCATCTTCCTTTATAGCAGGCACCAGAGGAGGCAAGCAACTAGCCACAGACTCCTGGACCTGAAGAGTGGATTACATGGTCCTGTGACATTTAGATCTCTGAATTACCCTATTGTACACTTGGATAGAATATTGCACAAACACATCCCAATTATTTAGCAATTAACACGATTAACAATTAGTTGGACACAATGCCCAGTATTCACCAGAAATTCTTATGAGAGATCAAAAAATTTTGAAGCATGTCAGGAAATTAGCAATGCTAAATGTACTCCATATGGTTTGTAAGTAAATCAACAAATATACCTGACATTACCAGATATATTTGTTATATACTGTGGATTAAAAAAGGGGAAAAGATTCTCAGAAGATGAAATTTTGAATCCCCCTCCTAGAATCACCACCTTACCATGGTGGAGGGGTTGGCGTGTCCTTGTAATCCTAGGTGCTATGTTGTCGGGGGCATTATGCCCCTCGTGAGGTCCCTCAAGGCAAACAAGTCCTAGATGAAGGTCCAGAAGATTCCTAAGGAAACTAAAAATACAAGGACACAGTTTCCCTTGCCTGAAAACGGGTGACCTGGGTCCCCACTGGAGCTAGGTCTGGGGAGGGGCTTTAAGGAAAACACCTGATGGTCAGGCTTCTGCCCATGCAGTCATCCGGGCCCAGCCCGATAAGGAGACATGGGTCTGCCCTCACATTGATCCCCCACCTGTGGGAGAGGCTATCGGGGTTCGGTGTGCTGAGAGTTTGGAGGCAGCCAAAAGGCATGAAATCTGTCGGACCAATCCTCAGCTACTGACTAACTCTTGGGACATGGAACGTCACCTCTCTGGCTCGGAAGGGGTCTGAGCACAAGGTTGAATGATAATGACTAGATAGTCAGACTCTCCTCAATGTCCAGCTTGGACTCTGGAACCATCCATCCCAAGAGTAGCTGTACCTTACTCCGTGCTGCAGTTACTCATGGGGAGGGGCGGTGAGCCGATGAGGGCATCCTTGCTGCCCCCAGTGTTGGTGCCTACATGTTGGAAGTCTCATTGTTTGACAAAACGGTAGCTTCCCTCAGCTTTCAGGTGGGAGGGCATGACTGCTGTTTGTGCCTGTGCACTTCATGACAGTTCAGAGTACCCACCATTTTTGGAGTCTTCAGGGGTGTGTAAGAGAACATTACCGCTGGAGACTCCCTCATTGTCCTGGGAGACTTCAACGCTCATGTGGGCAATGACAGTGTGAAATGGAAAGGCCTGACTGATAGGTATGACTTCTCTAATCTGAACCGGAACGGTGCTTCATTGTTGGACTTCTGCGCCTGCCAGTTTGTCCATCACAAAAACCATTTTTGAACGTAAGGGTGTCCATTAATGTGCTTGGCACCAGGACACCTGAGGCCGCAGTTCAATGTTCGACTTGGTAGTCATGTCTTTAGACTTGCGGCAAAATGTTCTGGACTCTCAGGTGGAGAGGAGCTGAACTCAGTTGTTAGGGTAGTAGTCAGGGTTTCCTGTGAACGCCTGCCAGAATCTCCTCTCAGAAGGGCCCTTCACCCCCACCTCTGGCAGGCAGAGGACATGGAATCCGAATGGGCCATATTTCGTGCCTCAATTATTGAGGCGGCCGCCCATAGCTGTGGCCAGGTGGTCACCGGTGCCTGTTGAGGTGGTAACTCTTGAACCAGGGGGTGGACACCTGTGGTGAAGGGGGACGTTCACCTGAACAAAGAGGTCTATTGGGTTGCGAGGCAACAGATAAGTACTGGCAGGCCAAATGTGCTGCAGTCCAGACTGTAACTGATGCAAAGTCTCAAGAGTGGGAGGAGTTCGCTGAGGGCCTGGAAAGCAACCATGAGTTGGCTTCGAAAGGATTCTGGACCACCATCCAACACCTCTGGAAGGGGAAGCAGTTCTCCACAAATACTGTTTACAGTGGAAGTGGGGAGCTGCTCACCTCAACTGGGGATGTTATCAGGAGGTGGATGGAATCCTTCAAGGACCTCCTCAATCCGACAAACATGCCCTTCGTGGAGGAGGAAGACCATGGGGGTTTGTTGCACCTCACATTGCTGGGGCTGCGGTCACCGAGGTATTCAAAAAGCTCCTCAGTGGTCGGGCTCCAGAGGTGGATGAAGATCTGCCCTGAATATCTCAGGGCTCTCTATGTTGTAGGACTGTCTTGGTTGAAACGTCTCTGCACCATCAAGTGGTGACTGGGGACTGTACCTCTGGTCTGCTAAACTGGAGTGGTAGTTCCTTTTTAAGAAGGGGACTGGATGGTGTGTTCCAATTATCCTGGAATGCACGAGTAGGGTAGATGAGGATCTGACTGATGGTTGAACCTCGGATTCAGGAGGAACAATGTGGTCTTCATTCTGGCCGTGGCACTCTCGACCAGCTCTCTACATTCTACAGGATACTGGAGGGGACATGGGAGTTTGCCCAGTCTGTCCACATGTACTTTGTTTATTCAGAGAAGGCTTTCGACTGTTTCCCTCTGACTACCTTGTGGGGTGTGCTCCGGGAGTATGGTGCACCAGACCTGTTGTGACAGGCCATTAGGTCTCTGTACAACCGGAGCCAGAGCTTGGTCCGCATTGAAAACAGGTCGAATTCATTTCCAGCGAGTGTTGAAGTCTGCCAAGGCTGTATTTTGTCACCGATTCTGTCCATATTTTTTAAAGTTAAAGTTCTGTTGTGGCCATAACATCGTGATGCTTTTTGCAGATGATGCTGTCCTTTTGGCTTCATCAAACCGAGACCTACAGCTCTCATTGGAGCAAATCGCAACTGAGTGCAGCTTCGTGGCCGGGACAAGAATCAGTACCTTCAAGTTCCAGGCCATGGTTCCCAGCTGGAAATGTGTAGACTGCACCTTCCGGGTCTGGAATGAGGTCCTGCCCCAAGTGCATGAGTTTAAGTATCTTGGGGTCTTGTTAACGAGTGACGCAAAACTGGAATTGGAGATTGACATACGGATCAGTACAACCTTTGCTGTAAAGCAGAGCTCGTTCGAGTCCTTTCAAGTGAATAGGGAGCTGACCCGGAAGGCAAAGCTAATAATTTTTATATATTCCCAGTCAATCTACATTCCAACCCTCACCGATGGTCACAAGCTTTGGATAGTGACTGAAAGAACAAGATCTCTGATTCAAGCAGCTCAAATGAGCTTCCTACTCAGGCTGGCAGTGCTCTCCCTTAGAGACAGCGTGGGAAGGCTCAGTCATGCGGGAGAAGCTCATAGTAGAACCGCATTGAGAGGAGCCAGTTAAGGTGGCTTGGACATCTGGTTAGAATGTCTACCAAAAGTCTACCTGATGTGGTATTTCGGTCATGTCCAACTGGGAGGAGACCCTGGGGTTAACCCAGAACATGCTGGAAGGACTATGTCTCTCAGCTGGTGTGGGAATGGCTCAGTGTCTCTTTCAAAGTGCTGGAAGAAGTGGCTATGGTGAGGGATGTCTGGATCTCACTGCTTAGCTTGCGACCCCCGCGACCCAACCCCGGATTAAACAGATGAGAAATTTTGATATCTGCATGTTCAAAGATTTAATTTTTATTTTACTCTAATCTGAATTCTTCAGTTAATCTCAAGACATCAGACTCTCGAGTTGAGTTAGTTAATGTTTGCTGGCTTATAGGAAGGAAAAAAGAAACGGTGTTTACCTGCTGAGAGGGAGTGGAAAGAGCTGTGATGAGCTTGGCAACAATGGGCTTGACTTTGGGGTCACTCTTGTCCAGATGCTTGGCAAGCGAGCCCATGAGGATGACAACACTCTGACGCACTGAATCATAGCTGGCATCCTGAGGAGCATTCCTCAGAAACTCCTCAAAAACGGGCAGCAGAGAGTTCACATTGTCCTATAATAAATCCAAATCCAATCACTTTTCTGTAAATTCACAACTTTTACATTTTTGAATTCAAAAGAAACAGAATATAGTAAATAAACTATGTACATTCACTATATGCATCGAATGCATATTAATCTAGCTCTTCAAATTAAAATTTAATTTAGCTTTACATGTATACAATATTAATTTAATTAAGAACTCTATCAGGCGAAAGTGGTGTTTGCTGCAGGAAATAAAATTCAGATAAAAAGAGATTTAGGGTGATGAGATACCTTGCCATGTGTGTTAAGGATAGACAGTGCGGCATCCAGCATGCAGCGCCGCACCTCGCTGTGTCTATCATTCAGAGCATCAGGTACTAAAAACTGAAAGATGGGAGTCACTTGATCCCCCTGTAGCCACTGAGAGAGCTTATTCAGAGCCAGTGCTATACCACACCTGTCATGAAGAAACACGTTACTCCAGTAACCAGCTGTGCAGACATTAGACATATTATTCAACAAACAGGGGTTTCACCTTGCTGTCCACTGATCAGGTGGTGATTCAGAGATTACACGCCCCAAAGCGTCCAGGACCGGTGGTGGTCTCTGCAATATTTAAGGTGTACGGTGTGATAAATCAACACAGCATAATACATATTAGCGTCATTCAGATAGTCAACGATCAAGCCTAACCTTAAAACCACTGACATATGAAGTGAATAACAAATCATTGCAGTGGCACCTAGAAGGTAGAAAAATTGGCAATAAAAAGGATCTGAGGGGTTAAGTTATGACAGCTAGACGATTAGTTCAGAACATCTGCAAAATGTCATGCCTTGTTGGCTGCCTAGTATGTAGCCATTAGTGCCAACTGACAGCGGTCCAAGGCAGCGTCATGGGTACCCAAGATTCATTAATGCGCAGTCTGATCCCATAGAAGAAATTATAATTCAATTTGCTAAAAATGTTGATAGTGGCTACAACTGAACCATGTCAGAACCATACACCTGATGCAACGCCTACACTTACAGGATATACGGCTGACATCTTGGAAGGATGATCATGGCAGCAGTCATGGAGGCAAAAGGAGAGATGGAGTACCAGGACGCAGAGTGTTTTCCCATAAATTGTTCAACCATAAGTAGAAACAAATATGTATGTATTTATTTGTGTTAACACGGCTGCCGTGTTTCAAGTCTTTGACATAAATGCTTACTCGTCACCAAATCCACAAGAATGTGTAGCGTGGGGTTGTAATTAAAAAAATACCAAACAAACAAGGGTATTAGAAGTTACACCTAATTTAGTTAGTAAGTAGTCATAGAATACCAATACTATTAATGAGACCAAATAATCCATAAGGTTGCTGTGATCACACAAGTAATAAAACATAACACAAAGACTTACAAAACATAATCAGACTTACAAAAACTACCTCGTAGTGAAGACAGTAGTTTAATAAAATGAAAGAGCTCAAAGACTTCACCCTCTACAAGAACACCTTGCAGTGTGTGTAGTATCTTGTCTCCATTGCCATAATTAGTGAGTTTCATGTTTATTAAGGAGACATATGTAATTGGGTCCTTCATTCACACTGCTGCTCTGTGACAGACTGCATTTACTGTGCACACCTCACATATTTCCCATCTCCGCCTTCTTGTGTGTTCGTTAAGTTATTAACCATAAACAAACTGCAGCTACATAGTATGTTCCAATCACTTTATTACAGGTAAAATATTTTGCTAACATGCTGTTCATTGTTTTGATCTGGGATTAAAACGTGAAACATGGCAAATGTTGAATATTAAACCATTAGATAATGTGTATAAATGTATGAACTAAGTATTTTACCATGTCGGCCTGCACATTACCTTCCTGAGCAGAATTATGTTCATTTCCTTCAATTTTTCAGATATTTGGCCGTACAGACGACATTTAGCGTGTTTAGACAGCGTACTTTAGAAGTGTCATTCGTCCTTTTTGAAGTCAAGGTCAATATTAATGCAGCAGAGTGGAAAAGTAACCAGAAGGTCACTGTCATAAAAATATTGCTTTATTTATATGACAAGATGGTGGCTACCACAAAGGTTGAATACATTCAAAGAAAAACACTTCAATATTCTACTACAGTTTTATATTCACTGCTAATTAAACTAGGTATAGATATTTATTTTGCAGTGGTTAGGGCTGCACGATTTTGGCCAAAAATAAAACCCAAATTCCCCCCCCCCCCCCCTGAAAACTCGATTTTCAATTGTTTGGTAAAGACTACAAAACACAATAGAATAAGTGATTTCAAATATTGTTCTTATTTTTGAAAATAGTAAATACATTTCTCAATTGGGAATGAAGTGCAACTGAAATAAAAATCCGCTTTGGGTTCAGTAAAGTGACAACCTTTACAATCTCCTTAACCTGACAAAGATTCTCAATGTTCTTGATATTGAGATGCACAGTCTGTATTACTAAACAAATTGCATGGACTATATTCATATAATGTTAACAGACTAAATGTTGATTCATTTAATCCGAATCGACGCTGCGCCTACTGCACAGCACCTCTCATCAGGAGCAAGCCTGAACCCCCTGCCCTCTTGTTTTTTCAGTTACTGCCCAAAGCGCATGACCATACGTGAAGGTTGGAACGTAGATTGACTGATAAAGCCAGAGCTTTGCGACTCAGTTCCCTCTTCACCACGATGGACCGGTACAAGCTCTACTTTATAGCAGAAGCTGCACCAATCCAACTGTCAATCTCCTGTTCCATCCTTCCCTCACTCGTGAACAAGACCCCAAGATACTTGAACTCCTCTACTTGGGGCAGAACTTCATTTCAGACCTGGAGGGTGCATTCCTCCCTTTACCGGCTAAGAACCATGGACTCGGATCTGGAGGTGCTGATTCTCATCCTGGCCGCTTCGCACTCCAATGCAAATCGCTACAGTGAAAGCTGGAGATCCTGGCTTGATGAAGGCAAAAGGACATCATCCGCAAAAAGCGGAAATGAAATCCTATGGTCACCAAACCAGAACCCCTCAACGCCATGGCTGCACCCAGAAATTCTGTCAATAAAAATTATGAACAGAATCGGTGAAAAAAGGACAGCCTTGGCGGACTCCAACCCGTACCAGAAATGAATTCGACCTGTTGTTACCAATGTGGATCGAGTTCTGACTCCAGTGATGCAGAGCCGTAGAAACGGGTCCGGTACACCGTACTCTCAGAGCACACCCCACAGAATAGCCTGAGAGACACGATTGAAAACCTTCGCTAAATCCACAAAACACATGTGGACAGATTGGAAAAACTCCTATGCCCCCTGCAGGATCCTGTAGAGTGTACAATGCTGGTCAATAGTGCCATGGCCAGGATAAAAACCACATTGTTCGTCCTGAATCCGAGATTCAACCATCGGTCATTACCTCCTCTCTAGTACTCCTGCAAAGACTTTCTCGGGTAGGCTGAGCAGTGTGAATCCACTATAATTGGAACACACCCTCCAGTCCCCTTTTTAAAAAGAGGGACGACCATCCCAGTTTGCCAATCCAGAGGTATGGCCCCCGATGACCATGCAATGTTGCAGAGACTGTCGACCAAGACAGTCCTACAACATCCAGAGCCCTGAAATATTCGGGGCGGATCTCATCCACCCCTGGAGCCCGACCACTGAAGAGCTTTTTACTACCTCAGCAACCTCAGCCCCGGTGATGGGCGGACCCCAGCCCAAAGCCCCAGGATCTTCCTCGTCCACGGAGGGTGTGTTGGTGGGATTGAGGAGGTCCTCGAGGTATTCCTCCCACCTCCTGACAACATCCCCAGTCAATGTGAGCAGCTCCCCAATTTCACTGTAAACAGTATTTGTGGAGAATTGCTTCCCCCTCCTGATTCGTCATATGGTGGTTCAGAACCTTTTCAAGGCCAACCAATTCCAGGCCCTCACCGAACTCCTCCCACACACGAGATTTTGCATCAGCGACAGCTCGGCCTGCAGCATGTTTGGCCTGACGGTACCTGTCTGCTGCCTTGGAAGACCCACAGGCCAATAAGACCCAAAAGGCCTCCTTTTTCAGTTGGACGGCCCCCCTCAACCACTGAGTTCTGGGATTACAGCCCTGACAGGCACCGATGACCTCCTGGAGACGGCAATAGACTGCCGCCTCAATAACGGGGGCACAAAACATGGCACATTCAGATTCCATGTCCCCTGCCCCCTTCGGAATGTGGCTGTAGCGCGGCCGGAGGTGGGAGTTAAATGCCCCTCTGATAGGAGACTCTGCAAAATGCTCCCAGGAAACTCTAACTACATGCTTGGGCCTGCCAGGTCTGTTATTTGAATACAGGAATAAAAATTATAAAATGGTGGGCAGCGGTGGCCTGGTGGTAAGGTGCTGGATTGCTGATCCCAGGGTTGGGGGTTCAAGCCCCACTGTCAACAGG
>JAQNCB010000015.1:23950992-23961974 GCA_030068295.1 Euristhmus nudiceps | reverse complement strand
GTGGCCAGGTCCCTTATATACACAACTAAACAGAACAGAAGTAATTAGGCGCAGCTGAGCTTGATCCGGCATGATGGAGTGACTCAGCAGTCTTCAGCAAGTCTCAGCAGCGCCATCTGGCGGCGGGGAGTCATCACCACAGGCAGGTATGACAGTAAGATACTGTATTATATAACAGTTTTAGAGTACTCCATAATTTTACTCCACCTAAGGTGCCCACACAATGCATATGCATTTCCAACATCTAAGGGCTGTCCTGAAATCTTTGAAAGAGACAGGACTCGTGGCAATTATAACAACGTATGTGATTGTGTGGATGAAAGCATGGTATCTGGTTTCCATTTAAATCTGCTTTCAATGCTTACAATGCCTTCGCCAAAAGGTGAATAGCTCAATGGTGATTGCGCAAAAATCACATGCTTTTTCCAAGAAATGTTTATTACCATTTGTTTTGTGAGCTGCAGAGCATCGAGGGGGCATCTCTCAAACATCATGCGAAAACCACAGAGATGTGCTCATTCCTCTGATTGACTCACATTGAAAGTGGTTGCATACCATCTTGATGATCCCTGGAGAGTCTATAGTGTTATTTCTATATTTCTGGATTTTTAAGTAACCTTCTCAAGGTTAAATAGATTGATGCACTTTACTGATCAGGAAGAGGAAGTAGGAAGAGATGCTGGCAAACATAACCAAATTAAAATCACCAGAGCTCTTACGCTGGTGCCTGATTGATATACAACAGATAGGCGATCATCCCTGATGTACATTATTATGCCTTACATCCTGCATTTCAACATCGTGGGAAGAATATGTTGCAATATGCAGAATATATCTTCAGGAAATAATAAATGTAATAAAAGAGGGGAACTATTCTTGCCTTAATTTTACCATAGCTGTAGTATACATTTTATATCTGTACTTAAAGCTGAGAAATATTACAGACACATACAGACCTCTTGGCAGAAGTGAGTGGTGAGACCATCTTCGGCAGACTCTGCAAACTCTGTCCACGGCTCTCGCTCTCTGGTGCAGAAGGCAAAAGGCATCGCTGTAGACAAAACAACAAACCTTATGGAAAAAATCCTGTGGTGGAAGAATCCAGTTAATCACAAAGATATAGACAGATACCATCCTTTATTAATCTCTAAGAGAAATTATGAAAATTAGAGAAGTGGTGGTGGCACCCATAAGAATATTTAAACGTTACAACATGTAAAGGTCTTCGAATCATGTGCATTCAACTTTGGGGAAGAAGTTAGGGGAAAAGCCTGTGTGTGTATACATACTGTTTTTTTTGTGGGTGTAGGTGTGTAATATAGTAAGGGGTTCGTTGGGTTTGAATCAGTTTATTAAAAAAATAATAAATTGTAAGTTCAGACGGAGTGGGATGGCAATTTTTGAACCTGTGAAAACAGCTGGAATTCATAAATGAATAATGAAATTAATTAAAGCTGAAAATTTTCACTTCAATCAAATCATGAAGGCTTCATTTAAAGGGGTCCATTCACTTACCACTCACTCATTGGTTTTTCTGAACCGTTTAATTCTACTATTGGGGTCACGGGGAGGCTGGAGTCTATGTCAATCTACACCGGGCGATACACCTTAAACGGTTCGCTAGACAATTTTAGGGCCAACAAACACACATTTAACCATTCACACTCATACCTAGAGGCACTTTAGAGCAAATTAGCCTAATACACATGTCCTTGGACTGTAGGAGTAAACCAGAGTACCTAGAGGAAACTCACACACGCACAGGGAGAACATGCAAACTCCACACAGAAACACCCTCACTGAGCCTGGGACACAAACCCAGGGCTTTTGTGCTGTGTCACCAACGTGCTAACCACTACACCACTGTATCGTTCCTCACTGACTTCCCAGGTAAGTAATGCAAAAATATACGAACAAAAAATACATTTAGAATTTTTTTTTTTAAATAAAAAGTGTATTCAACTTTTAACATTTCAGACACTAAACATTACTTTAATATATAGTCATTTTTTTAACCCCACTTGTGAAAACTTGTATATCTTTGCTGGTACTCACTCCATGCTTCCTGAAAGCAAACTATGTTAACACCACAAATAGCAGCTACCTCCACAATCTCACCCACTCTCTTGTGCTGAGCTATAATCTAGAAAAATAATTAGAAATTGTGTTAGAAATTGTGACATAAATGATGACTGTGGATGCAAAACCAAGACACTTATTAAAAGGCTAGGCTAGGTCTGTCTTACTTGATCAAGTACAGGAGCATCAGTGGGAAGAATAATTTTGTTCTGGATAAGTCCCACCCGCACAACTCTGGGTGCCCTGAGCTGCTCTGGTGATGCCTCAAAAACATAACCCTGTAGATCAAAATCCCTCTCCAGTGCGGCATCCAGTGCAGTCTGGGGCATGACCAACTTCCTGGGAATAAGTAGTGCAAGTGTCACATATGTAAGTATGGTCAATTCATAAATAAACAAAAATCTTAAAGCAACTATAAAGGCAGGTCAATTTTATTACATTACTGTCGATGAGATCTGAACAAGAAATGAACATAACACATTCACACTAAAATATTTTCCACAGTTCCATTATATAGTTAGATTTTTTTAATGTATTTTTATTTATTATTAGAATATTAACATGAAATTAAATTAAGTTCTTGGGGACATTTTATGTGGTTATTTGTTTTATTGTCATGGCTCTGCACGTTTTCACTACTAGGGGAACTGTTTTTGGGTTTGGTGTCTGTTTTTTCCACGTGTCTCTCCAGACTGACAGGCATGACCTTACCTCTTCCTAATTATCCCTCCCCACCTGTTCCTCAGTGACTCCCTCCTATTTAGTCTCCAGCATCTCCTGGTTTCTGGTTCATTGTCGTTTTTGATTGTTTTGATAGGTTGTTCCTATCAGTGATGTTGCCTGCACCAACTCCAAGATCATCTGTGATCCTGTTACTCTATTCCAAGATTCTCTCTGATCCTGTTTACACTACTCCAGGATTCTCTGTGATCCTTCTCTGCTCCGGCTCCAAGCTCACCATGCTTCACCACCTTCCTGCCAGCATTGAGATCTTGTGCTTGATTTTCCAATGCCTGAGATTTCACAATAAACTCTCTCATTTTCTCCATTCTACTCTGCCTCCTGTGTGTCCTGCGTTTGGGTCTAATCTAGTCCATCCGAAGCCGTCACATTAATGATGTTTTAAAAATGACCCTGGGTTTACACTGGGGCACAATGTCTGTGATCTCTCACATTAGGGGTTGTGGGATCGAATTGTGATGATTGTGGCACAATATCTAACTGTCAAAAATCTAGCCACAATTATTTCGATGTATTTTGATTATATCAATCATGAAAGAATGGTAGGAATCATGGGAATAATAGTAAAGTGCAGTAGTTTACCAGAGCTTGATGTGCCATCATAGGGGATTTTGATGAATTGGAAACATGACTCCTTTAAGTTTCATCTCTTTGATGCACCCTGCCTCCTTTTTACACCCCAATCATGCTTCAACTGTGCTCAAAAATCATGGAGCTCCACACTCTTTTGAATCAGGGAGATTGTGGACATCGTGTCCCAGTGTAAATCTGGAGTAAAGATTATAATCTACTCGTTTTATTTTTGGAAACAATCATTTTATTTCAGTAGTTCCAGAGAGTACTCTTATAAAGACAAATTTCAGAAAAAAGTTTAATTTTATTTCTAGTTAGAAAATCCTGATAGAAATTTACATATTTTCCATTAATAAAGAATTCATAGAGCAGTTTTATTCTGCCTGCCAAACAGCTCCAGATTTGTCTTCTCCATTGAGAATCTGATGACCTAAACACAGATAAAATCTTTGGTTAAATGACCACACCCATGCCATTAGACGGGAGTGCAGGAGAGCTGAACAGGGTGGAAGATGGATAGGTCACAGGTTTCTTTTGAAATGTTCAGAGGAAGTTGGTGTTATCAAAAAGCTGTGAAAGCTGCTAGATCAAGAGTTTTCTCTGAAATGATTGTCTCAAACTCTCACAACCCCTATGCTCTTTTTAACACTCTGAACTTTGCTATTCATGCTCATGTACCCGTCCATCTAAAAGCGTCTATGGAACTTTGTGAGGAATTTCTTCATTTCTTTCTGGTCAAGGTAATTACTTCTTGGGCTTCTCCAACTCCCTCTCTAGTTGTGTTTGGCAACTTTAAGCCCGTCTTTTTTATTTCTTCCAGTCTCACCTGCCTTAATGAAATCCACTGTTGGATGGACACTAAGTTTTTTGAATTTTAATGTGGGTACAACAGAAGTCATGCTGTTCAGACCAAACAACACCAGTATGACTCCTGTCATTAACCTTTCTTTTTTTGACACAGTATGAAAATTTCTTGATTACAAATTTAGATGTCAGAATGGATGATTATTTAAAACTTGATAGACTTGTAAAAAGCCAATTTTATCAGAAAAAACTTAAACAGTGTTCCATGCTTTTATAAATTCCAAACTTGACTACTGTAATGCGCTAATCCTTGGGATCTGTCAGGCCTGCTGCATTTGCCTTCAATAGATGTGAAGTTACTTCAGTTTGGTATCGCTTCATTGGCTTCCTCCGAAATTTCAAATTGATTTTAAGATTTTTCATCCTTGTTAGCCATCTTGCTCCCTGAGGTCAGCTTATTAGAGGCTCATATTTATTCCAAAGGCTTGAACAAAACTTAGAGGCACAGCTGACACAGCTGAGAGGCACAGCTGACACAGGTTTTTCAGTTGTTGTTCTGAGACTTTGGAATGATTTACCAGGACATATCAGACAGGCTTCCTCACTCAAATCACTTTTAAAAACACACTTCAACTCCCTGACATTCAACTCAGAATTAGACACAGACTGTAATTCATTTTTTTTATTTCTTGGACTTTTAAGTAAGGCCTATCTTTCCTTAAATTCTATATTTTACTGTGCAGCACTTTGGTCAGCATTGCTGTTGTTTTTAAAGTTCTTTGTAAATAAAGTGGTATGATGTGGTAAAAAATATAAATCAATCCAAAAAAAAAATAGTGGTCCAACCCATCCCACCCCCTTAGAGAGTTACCGTCTTCATGGTGGGGGTTCGAGCTCTGGTGCCAGCCCACAAGGCCAAGGGGCTGTAAATACACCGCCAGACGCGCGGCCAGACGAACTGCCAGATGCAGACAGGGGGAAGGCCTTAGCTGCTGGCACAGACAGTAGGGCGACCGTGGCCGCTGGCACAGACAGGAGGGCGGCCGTGGCCACTGGCGCAGGTAGGAGGGCAGGCGTGGCCGCTGGCGCAGACAGGAGAGCGGCCGTGGCCGCTGACACAGACAGGGGCGAGAGATCGGGCTCGGCTGACCTTGGCGGTGGCCTGGGCGTTGACCCGGCGACAGGCAGTGCAGGTAATGGCCCGGGAACCGACGGTGAGGCCATAGGTCTGATGACAGACGGAGCGAGCAGTGGAGTGGGATCCAATGGGGTGGCCAAAGGGCCAGGGTCAAACGGGGCAATGAACCAGAATCGGACGGGACGGGCGCGAGACCGGGTACGGCCGAATCGGGCGCGGGTTTGGCGGGCGAGGGCCCGGGTTCGGCCGGAGCGAGCGCGGGACTGGGTTCGGCCGGAGCGGGTGAGGGACCGGGTTCGGCCAGAGCGGGCGAGGGACTGGGTTCGGCCGAAGCGGGCACGGAGCCGGAATCAGACGGCACGGGCAAGGGACCGTGTTCGGACAGCAAGGGCAAGGGACCAAGTTCGGGCAGGACGGGCGTGAGACCGTGTTCGGCCGAAGTGGGCGCGATACCGGGTTCGGACAGCTCGGGAATAGACCGCTGGGACGTGTTGTGGTGGGAGTATACTGTCACAGTGCGGCCAGCGAGACGTGGTCAACACCGTGGCGATTCCTCTTACGCCCCATATGCAGCACCCCAGATCCAAAGAAAGCCAAGAGGAGAGCAGGTGCAGCACAGGTTTTTATTTTAAAGTCCCCCAAAAAACACAGTCTTAACCAAGACCAAAACTAGACAGGTAACCTCACTCTTAACTTGGGTTAAAGCAAAACCACAGACCTGGAGAGATGAGGCACGCACATACAGGAATCTGACAGAACACAACGCGGAAACCAACGCGATACTCCCAAACAAAACAGAACACACCGTGCACTTTAAATAAATAGACACTCATTAACTAAACAGAATTCAGCTGGGGCTTGGAGTCGTGCCACTGCATGCCACTGCGTGTTAATGTCAGGAGACGTCCGTGGAAAGGAAGCCTCCTAGTGGGCGGAATCGCGCAGTGACGTGACATATACCATCTCTGTCTACTCTGTGCCAAACACCGAGCAGGGAGATAACAAAACGTGCGGGCTCACCTTTACACACAGGATCATACAGTTCCACTGAAACAGTAGACTGCTGGCGCAAACATGTTAAAATAGACTCTTCGTTTCAATCTACAGTATATTATTTGCCCTATATCTTGTTTGAGGAGTCATTTAGCTTTGACCCGCAGCCTCTGTTATTTACCTGTCTCAGATAGCGATGGTAGAGCAAGAGTCGCTGAGATGTGCTCTCAGTCAATGCCGTCCTCTCATGTTTTAAACTCCTATTTAAAACATTCACAATAAATGTGCTGTCTTTCCAGATCATTGGAAAGATGGGTCAGCCTTGACCAAAACAACAAAACTTTTTTCTGTCAAGTAACCGATCTCAAGAAGAACTAAAAGGCTTCCTGTTAAGACTTTTCACAGTAAAGGTCTCTTTTGACTTAATTTCCGGTGCTGTAAGAGTCTTATTGACAAAGCATCTCAGCAAAATTAGACTGAATTCTCAAGCCAAGAGCACCCTCTTGCATTTGTTAATGCGAAAATAATCATCATGTGAAATGTGATTGCTAGTTATTTATTTATTTATTTTTTAATATAATAATGTGTTAATAATTTCACATATATGTCGCTCTGGAGTATAAGTTGCCCCCCTGGCTAAAATATGAAAAAACTGTGACTTATAGTCCGGACTTTTTGGAAACAGAAACTTCACTATAATTTAACATGAAGTCTAGTTGCCTACCTTAGAACTATAGAGGCAATTGTAGTCCTAAATCATCATAGTAAAAGGAGCAACCTACCTCAAAGGTTCATTATGAAGTGAAAGAAGGAAAGTTTAGTCATAATTTTTTGTTCACTGCCTTTCATTGTCTGACTCCCACCTTTAATCGTATCACTTGTCTTGTTGGTTTAATTATCTGTTTAATGAGTACCTGCTCTGTGTTGTTGCAAAGATTGTGTGTGTGTGTGTGTGTGTGTGTGTGTGTGCGTGTGTGTCAGGGTAATGGGGTAATGACACCAAAAACCAATCAGAAAACAATTTGTTCTCAAATACTCCCACCATGCAGCTCTGTAGTCTGAACTGCAAAATAAAAACCTTTAAAATGTAAGTTTTCAATGGTTAATGGCGAAAAATATATACTTCATAAAGTACATGAAATGTGTGCATTCTGCTCAGTTCTTTGAGTAAATCTGTCTCTGTCTGTAGACAGTGGGTTAAACAAAATGGTTTTAAAATTTCCTAAATGAGGGTAACTTTGACTGACCATTAGTCTTTGAGGTTAGAAATATGACAAGAATTGTTGAATTCCTAAAGTAAACAATTCTTGGCCCTTAATCCTCAATTCTTCAGTTGTATAAAAATGTTAACTGTAAGTTGCACTTGCTCTGCCAAATGCCACATATGTAAATGGGTGGGAGAAAAAATAATATTTTTTATCAGATATTCAAACTTACCTTGTCACATCGTATGACTAGCTTACCATATTTTCCGCACTATAAGGTGCGCCTTTTAACACGGTGCGCCGTATGTGTGCACTGAGTTCCAAAATCTGCAAAAATGTTGTGCAATTTTAGTAAGCGCTCTGCTTGATTGACTGTTGGACCATTTCCTGCTCACATAGGGACGTAAGACGCACACTACATATGCTAGAAGTAATAAGCCAAATAGAGAACATTACGTAAAGCTGCATACAGTACATACACTTACTTCCGCCACACCTCCAGTAGGTAGGTAGAATGTACTACCGATATGCTGCAGAACAACATTTGTTTGACTAAGGACTCCCGAAAATGGCACCGGCAAAGAGACATGCTTATGAGGCACAATTCAAACTACAGGCTATCAGTAACACGGTTGTAAATGGGAATAGAGCAGCTGTGAGAGAATTCAAAATCAATGAATCTATGGTTTGGAAGTGAAGGAAGCAGGAGAATGAATTGCGCCAAGTTAAGAAGACAAAACTGAGTTTTCAAGGCGAGGTGACCAGAGTTGGAAGACCAACTTGAATAATGGATTCTTGAACAAATAACAGCCGGGAGAAGCGTCTCTACAGTCACCATTCGACTGAGGGCAATAACAATAGCACAAGACATGAGGATCGAACACTTTCAAGGCGGTCCGTCTTAGTGATTTCTTTTTATGAAACGGCACCATCTCGCAATCTGTGCAAGAACTACACTGGCGCAGCAACTGCAAGCGGATTACAAAGAAAAGCTGACCATCTTCCGCACCTACTGCAGCAACAAGATTACCGACAGAAAGATCCAGCCCAACCACATCACCAACATGGACAAGGTCCCTTTCATATTTGACATCCCCGTGAACCATACTGTGGAGAAAAAGGGGGCCATATGCACTACGGGGCATGAGAAGTCGGCTTTCACTACTGTTCTTGGTGGCCACAGTAATGGACAGAAACTACCGCCTATGGTCATTTTTAAGAGGTAGACGCTGCCAAAAGAAGTTTCCAGCCGGACTCATCGTTAAGGCCAATCAAAATGGCTGTATGGACAAGGAGAAAATGAGAGAGTGGCTGAGAGAGGTGTATGTAAAGAGACCAGATGTTTTTTTTCCACGCATGTGTAACCCAGGTGAGGGCTCTGGACAGCTCACCAGGCCATAAACACACTGACAGCAACCCAATGGCTGGCTCGTTTGTATGCTTCTCCCCACAGAGAGTGAGAGACATGGCTGGCCTTTGATAACCCAGTTAGCTGCATTGGGGGGACAGCAGTGACAACGTAGTAAAAAGTGTGTGTGTGAAGGTGTTTTTTTTTTCTTTTTTGCACTTTGGTCCCTGCCCCCTGATCTCACCACCTACAGTACATATGGCCTGTATTGATAAAAATTACACTGCAGCTCATGGCCTTGTTTACCTTGATAAGAGAGGGTAACATTTTGTTTTTACCACCTTTTTATTGAAAAATTCTTAATACAGGAGATCAAATTTGTGAATTTGTGAAAATCGATGTTTCACCTAACCCTGTGTTCCTCCTTTCCCTGGTCTCCTGACCCCTGTGTTCCTCCTTCCCTCTGTCACCTCCTTACCCTGGTCTCATTCTTTCTCCAGTCTCCTCCTATCCCTATATTCATCCTTACCTAGCTCTCCTCCATTTCCCGTGTTCCTCCTTACCCAGATCTCATCCTAACCCTGGCCTCCTCCTTGGCCTGGTTTCCTCCTTAGCCCAGTCTGCTCCTAATATGTGTCTCCTTACCCCGGGTCTCCTCCTATCCCCATGCTCTTCCTAACCCGGGTCTCCTCCATACCCTGGTCGCCTCCTTACCCCAGTCTCCTCTATACCCCTGTCTTCTCCTTAGCCCATACTTCTCCTTACCCCAGTCACCTCCTGACCCCAGTCTCCTCCATACCCCTGTCTTCTCTTTAGCCCATACTTCTCCTTACCCCAGTCTCCTCATGACCCTGGTCTTCTCCTTGCCCCATGCTTCTGCTTGCCCAATTTCTTCCTTACCCCAGTCTGCTCCTTAAACTGGTCCTTAACCTGGTCTCCTCCTAATCATGTGTTTCTCCTTAAACTGATCTCGTCCTAACCCTGGTTTCCTCCTTACCCTGGTCTCTTCCTAACCCCGTGTTCCTCCTAACCCTAGTACACAATTTACACTGTTTCCTCTGTGATAACCAAAAGTATTCTGATTTTGATTCTGATTCTGAAATAAAACTAGAGAACAATATTGTACTGAGGAGACTTTGTGAAAATCGAGAAATGCCATGTCATGTTTTGTATTTTCTTAGCAAAGTCTGATGTTTGGTCAAAGTCCCTGAACAATAATTTACACATTGTTTTAAACAGATACTGTATTACAACATGTACTAATTTAAAACAGTAAAACTTTGTTCACAGCAAAATATTTTATGGGAATTTAGGTTCACTAATTCAGAATACAGATCAGTTACACAGGGCTGGTATTACAATGCATAAAAAAAACTGGGGCAGATTTTTGTTTTTCGGGACTAATCCTAAATTTACACATGGACCTACCCCTACACTCACCCTCACAGCTCACACCTCCACTCACCTCAGTTCTTTTCCGTATAAAATGTGTTGAATTTCTTTGAGCTCTGTAGCTGGTATATGAGTTTCCAGTGTCTTTTCGAGGGACTCAAAAACATATCCAGACATTATAGTAGATGAGAAAGCAGTGTTGTGAAGCCTCTCAGGTACTGTAGGTTTTATGCACTTCACCCTCTGAGCTACTGCTCCAGTTCACCAGCAATGCTGTTATGCAACTTGACCTTTGTTCCTTATCATTAACTCTCTTCAAACTCAAAAGTTAAGAGTAACATACCCAGAAACAATATTGAGAAACATTTCTCACTGACAGTGTCTCCATCAAAATCTAGCGATAAACATTCATTCATTCATTCATTCATTCATTCATTTTCCAAACCGTTTATTCCTAGTTAGGCTCACGGGGAAAGCTGGCGCCCATCTCAGCCAACTCCGGGCGAGGGCAGAGTACACTCTGTACAGCTCGCCAGGCCATCACAGGGCAGAAACACGCTGATGGCTTTGCAGCCTATTCTTGCCGAACATCAGCAATGATTCTTTTACATGCCCCTCACCATAGACAGTGCGAGACATGGCCTGCATTTGATAACCCAGTTAGCTGCACTGGGGGGACAGCAGGGACAACTGTTGACAGTGGGGCTTG
>JAQNCB010000015.1:23846955-23864914 GCA_030068295.1 Euristhmus nudiceps | reverse complement strand
TCCTATCCTGGATACCAAACCTGTCCATCACTTCTTCATCACCTCTGTTGCCTGCACCAACATGTCCATTGAAGTCACAACCTTGTATAGACTATACCCCGCTTAATGAAATAACCATTAAGAACAGGTATCCCTTACTGGTGATGTCATCCACGTTCGAGCAGCTGCAAACAGCCAAGATTTTCACCAAACTAGACTACCACCTGGTGAGAAACAGGGAAGGGGATGAATGTAAGACAGGGTTCGACACTCCATCAGGACATTTTGAATATCTAGTCATGCCATTTGGTCTCAATAACACTCCCAGTGGTCTTTCAAAACATGGCCATTGACATGATTGGGGAGTTCTTGAACCATTTTGAGTTTGTGTACCTGTCAATCACGTCTGTCAGGTCTTGTCACAACTGCTAGAAAATAAACTATATGCCCAGGCTGAGAAGTGTGTGTTTCATGCTGAGTCCGTATCATTCTTAGGCTTTTTCCTAGCCCCTGGATCAATACAGATGTACCCAGCTAAAGTAAAAGCTGTTGCAGAGTGGCTGGTTCTGGAGAATCGTAAGAAGTTGCAGCAATTCTTAGGATTTGCCGATTTCTACTGTCGATTCATCTGCAACTACAGTACCATTGCAGCACATCTACATACATTAACCTCTAATAAGTCTCCTTTTCAATGGACGATGGCAGCCGAGGGGGCATTCAACCTGCTAAAGAAGTGCTTCACCACCACTCCTATCCTCTCTGTTCCTGTCTCGACAAGGCAATTCGTGGTGAAGGTAGATGCCTCCAATGTGGGGATGGGGCGGTCCTCTTACAATGTTTGGCGCAGGATGGTAAAATGCATCCATGCACCTTCCTGTCCAAGAATCTGTCTAGAGCAGAGCAGAACTATGACATGTGGAACTGGGAGCTGCTGGCAGTCAAAGTGGCACTGGAGGAGTGGCATGATTGGTTGGAGGGAGTGCAGCAGCCCTTCTTGTTTGGGCACATCACAAAAACTTATAATGCATTCACCAGGCTAAGAGACTGAATTCCCATCAGGCTCGATAGTCACTGTTTTTTAACCACTTCCACTTCTCTCTATCTTACAGGCCAGGGTCCAGGAACTTCAAGCCAGACGCTCTCTCTCTCAGTTGTATGATCCCAAAGCCTGTCGCCATGGAACCTGAGCCTATCCTCCCACATGACTGTGTGGTTGGAACTGTTTCCTGACCGATAGTATCAGAGGTAAAGAAGAGCTAAAAGTGTGACCCTGGCTCATGAAGGTGGTCCAGCTAATCGTCTGTACTTGCCGGTGGAGTAGCGATCAAAGGTAATACACTTGGCTCACACTTCTTGACTTACCTGCCATTCAGGGGTTAACAGATCTGTTTTTCATTAGACAACAGTTCTGGTGGCCTGCTATGGAGTGTCTATAGAGTGCCTAAATCAAGTTTTGGGGACCTGCCTGCACTGCCTCATAGCTCAAAATCTCATGTCATGGAGCAAGCACCACCCATGTGTGGAGTACGCCTACAATTCTCTGTCATCGTCAGCCACCGGGATTTCACCTTTTCACTGTGTCTACGGCTACCAGCCCCCAGTGTTTCCCAATATGGAACAGGAGGTGGTGGTCCCCTCGGCTCATTGGCTGGTCTGCTGCTGTGGGCAGGTGAAGGAGGCTACGTGGCTCATCGTGTCACGGACCAGTGAGTGCATGAAGCGGACTGCTGATTGCCGCTGGAGGCCAGCTCCAGAGTATCGGGAATGCCAGAGAGTCTGGCTTTTGACCCTGGATCTGCCCCTCTGGGGAACATTTAAGAAGCTGGGACCTCGCTTTGTGGGATTGTGGGATGATATCCCATCAAGAAGGTGATAAACCCAGCATCAGTCCGACTCTAGCTTCCATGTTCTCTGAAGGTGCATCCCATGTTACACATCAGTGGGGTCAAGCCAGGGAAGACCAGCACTGTGGTTCCCACTACCTGACTCCCACCTACTCCCCCCCGGTTCATAGATGGAGGTCCAGACTACACCGTCAGAAGGCTCTTGGTGATTCACAACAGAGGGAGGGGGCAATACCTGGTTATCTGGGAGGGCTATGGCCTGGAGGAGCACTCTTAGGTCCCCAGGCTCGACATCTTGGACCCATCACTCGTCAAGGACTTTTACCCGCAAATTCTAGAGATTCCTGGGCCATCAGGAGACTGCCTTGAGGGGGGGGGGCACTGTCATGTCGCACCCTTGTCATAATGACACAATGACATTGGAGAGGAGTTTGTAGTCAGTTCAGAGAAGGGACACTGGTTGCCAGTTTTTTAAGTTGTGCAAATCCCCTCTTTTCGGCAGGAGGGCGACAACTGCTCTCCTGCAACTCAGTGGGAACCAGCCTCTCACCAGACTGTCCCTGAGAGCATCCAGCAGGTTATCATCAATCACTGCCCAGAAGGTTTTATAAAAGTCAGCTGACAGACCATCTATAATTGGGGCTTTCCCCAGTTGGAGGCTCTGCAGCGCCACTAACAGTTCCTGTGGGGATATATCGGCCTCTAGCTGTCTGTGGAATTTTCTGACACCTTTGGCAGCCCATTGGGGAACACATGCAAAAGGTTTTGATTTCTCAGTCTATTCACATTGATACAATTCATCATATAAACCTGCTGCATACCTGCAAATCTCTGCAGACTCCTGGAGCATCCATCCCTCACTGGGGCACAGGAAGTGTATCAGCCTCTTCTGCCCACTTTTTCCTCCCCAGCCCAAAGAAAAAGTGAGAGGGAGCATCCATCAGAGTAACGTTTTAAAACCGGCTGCATACCACAGCACCCCTGGTGGGCACGCCCAGCAAATCAGCTAGCATACGTTTTTTGGCTTTGAAGACTTCAACATATCTTCTTTCCCCTGTGGAGTCTGCCAAAGCTTGCAGCTCTACCATCTCTCTCTTTCCAAATCCTTATTAGACCTGACCAGGTCCCTGTAGACCTTTCCAGTATATTGCAGGCACAGACATTTAATTTTACTCTTCCCAATGTCCCACTACTGCTGTAAAGAACTAAAATCTGACTTTGTTTGTCTAAAATCTTTCGAAAAAAACAATAAAGGCTTTTCTAAAACCCTGGTCGGATAAACGTGCTGCATTAATATGCACTTCCTCACCTGATGTTACTGATAACAATAGAGCACTGGACCATCGAGTGATCTGAAAAGCCCACTGGAACAAGGGAACAATTTTTATAGATATTAAAATGTTGTTTAAAATAATAAAACCTGTTGAGCCTGGCCATGGACAGCAGTCAATGTCTACACTGAAGTCAGGTGTCCTGTCGGCTATGGCCGTAAAAATTTCTCCACACATCCAAAAACTCGTGTGTCTCTATGAGTTTCTTCAGTTCCTTTTGAGGAGCAGTGTGGGGTGATTCCGGTCTAAAATGCAGTTTTCTGTACAATTAAAATCGCCCCCAATAACCAAATATCCATCCCTACTGCACCTCTGGATCACATCATGCAGGGTGTGTCAAAAGAGTCTCTTTGTGCCTGAGGTTGGAGTGTACACATTTAAAAAAAACGCACTTTAACTTCAAATTCTGCAGTGATTTTTAAAATGTGATCTGCCTTCACAATTTCAACATCAACAGTAACCAGGCTACAATACATTTGTGACTAAAATACACCTGTCTATTCCATTCCCTCTTCTAGTCCCTTTCATTATCCGAAGTGTTGTGGGTTTCCTGGATAAAACAACATTCAGCTTTTTAACATGAATCAAATTAAAAACAGCAACTCTTAATATCTTGCCTTGCTCCGTTTATGTTTAATATGCTGATTTTAAAGGTGCACATATTGAAATAAAAAGAGAGGTAATAACTGAACAATGAAAATAAAAGCATATTGAGAAATAAACAACAGAAAAACTTAACCCTCTTCAGCAAGTTGGTTTTTAACCTTTCAGACTATTTGTTTTTCAGTCTAAAGACCTCCTGATCACTGAGACCTGGCTGTCCGGGCTCACTTGGCTTTTTCATGTAAAAACGGATGAGTCTAAAAACAGTTTAAGATCAGGGAAGAAATTTTCAACCTTCACTCTAAAACCTTTTGTATCTTGCAGGAATTTATTTTTAATTATTGCTATGGTGTACGCGTTCTCAATGTCCATTTTTCTACATTATCTGTATCACTGCCTGAGAGATCATCCTGTCCCTGAGACAGAGGGTTTTACTCCTCCTGTGAGGACTTTTTAGCTTTATTACTGCTGCTGCTGCTTTTTGTTTCTGTGATTTTTCGTTTAGTGGCAGGTTTAATAAATCTTCAGCCATTATTTCCTCCTCATCATCTTCCTTTAGGACTGACTCTGCCACCCTGGCTGCTATTTGCCCCACTCGTTCTTTCTGTACCTCTGTCTCCATCTGTTCACTGTTTGAATTCTTTACACCCTGTGCACTCTTCACCTGTGTGTCTGTGTTTGATACCTGCGTACTCACCATAGTGTCTGTAACGTTCTGCATACCGTTTATCTGTGTCTCCAGCTGTGAGTACTCGCTGGTTTCAGCAGTGTGGCGATGGCTCTACCAGAGGCTTGGCCGCCCGCTCCACTGGAGGATGGGAAATCGACGCCGCGCTGCCAGCAGTAGCTGGCCACTTTGCCTCGTCTCCCTCCAGATCAGTTGTCCCTCCATCCCACACCTGAAACACTTCATATTTCCGGATATTATGTGCACTATGTAATTAAAATTATCTAATTTAAATTTCAGCACTGGATTCAGTTCTTGGGGACTTTTTATAATCATCATCACCTGATGCCTGAGTGAAATGACATGTTTCAGGTGAGGGTGTTACGACCCTGCACGGTTTCGCCACTAGGGATTCTGTCGTGGGTTGTGGCGGTGCACTTCTTCATGGGTCTGCCCAGGCTGAGGGGTGTGTCCCACCCATCACTGGGGCTCACCTGTTGTGGATCAAGTCAGCTATTCAATTGTGGCTAACTCGGCGCTGGATTATTACACTTCTGTATTCCTGTCATCCTGCCAACTGTCGGTCCTGCTTTTCTTTTTTTCCATGATAACCACATCTTGTCTTGCCACGAATATTTGGTGCATTGTTTTGTTTTGTCCAGACTTTGGTCATTGTTTTCACCCAACGCCATCTGATGTGTGGTCCTGCATATGGATCCTATCAAGCTCAACCAGGTAGAGTCCAGGGAAAGCCTTAACAGAATAATCCAGCCAAGGATGGATCCAGAGGACGTACAGAGGAGTTCAGAAGAGCTGGACAGGCGGCTGGCACTGAACCATCTCTTAGCGGCATGGCTGTGACACTGGTGGGCCTCTTGGTGACACCTTAACAGTGAGTGCCTCTACGGTGCCTAGCAGTGTTCACATCCATGTCAGTGCCCCAGCCCACTTCAGCATCAAAGCCCATGACTGAGCCCATGCCAGCATTCAAGTTCGCGCCCGTGCCAGCGTTTGCACCCATGCCAGCGCCCAAGCCCGCGCTTGTGTTCAAATCCATGCCCATGCCAGTGTACATGCCCATGCCTGTGCCATAGCCCACGATCAAGCCCATGTCTGAACCCATGCCAGCGCTCAAGCCCACATTAGCATTCAAACCCACATCTGACCACATGCCAGCGTTCAAGTTTGCGCCCACATCTGCGTTCGCGCCCATGCCAGTGCCCAAGTCCATGCCAGCATTCAAGCCTGCACCCGCTCTAGAGTTCGCACCCGTGCTAGCGTTCGCAAACCACGCCTGCACCCAAGCCCACATTCAAGCCCACATCTGAACTCATACCAGTGCTCAAGCCCTCCGCATCCAAGTTCGTCAGCATCCAAGTTCGTGCCCGCACCAGCGTTCGCGTCCAAGCCTGCGCCCAAACCCACGTCAGCATTCAAGCCCATGCCAGCATCCAAGTTATCGCCAGCATCCAAGTTCACACCAGCATTTATGCCCACACCTGCACCCAAGCCCACATCAGCGTTCAAGCCCATGTCCATGCCCACGCCAGCACTCAAGCCCACGCCAATGTTCAATCCTGCACCAGCGCTCGTGCCCATGCCAGTGCCCAAGCCTGCACCAGCATTCAAGCCCATGACCACGCCAGCATATTCACCCATGCCAGAGTATGCACCTGTGCCAGTGTTCTCTCCCACGTCAGCGCCCAAGCCCACATCAGCGTCCAAGCCAGAGTTCACATCCAAGCCATCGCTCAAATCCAAGCCAGAGCTCATGCCCAAACCAGGGCCCATGCCAGAGCTCATGTCCAAGCCAGAGCTCACACCAGAGCTCACGCTACAGCTCATGTGAGAGCACCTGTCCAAGCCAGAGTCCAAGTCCATGCCAGAATCCGAGTCCATGCCAAAGCCAGAGTCCAAGTCCACACCAAATCCAGAGTGCACGTCCACGCCAAAGCCAGAGTGCAAGCCCACACCAAAGCCAGAGTGCAAGTCCATGCTAAAGCCAAAGTGCAAGTCCATGCCAAAGCCAGGGCTGACACCAAAACCAGAGTCCACATCCAAGCCAGGGATCATGTCCAAGCCAGGGTTCACACCAAAGCTCATGCCCAAGCCAGGGCTCATGCCAGAGCTCACGTCCAAGCAGCCAGAGTCCATGTCCAAGCAACCAGAGTCCACGTCCCAGCAGCCAGAGTCCATGCCAAGCAGACCGAGCACAAGCCCAAGCAGCCTGAGTGCACACCCAAGCAGCTTGAGAGCACACGCAAGCAGCCTGAGCGCATGCCCAAACGCGTGTTCCTGCCCAAGCCTGGGTTCCTGCCCAAGCTCCCACCTGTGCCTCCCCTTAAAGGCCAGCCCACCTTCACTTCTGAATGCCAGGGCAGGCCTGCTCCCAAATGCCAGCACACGCCTGCTCCAAGTTCAAGCCCAAGCCTGAGTTTCAGCCCAGGTCCCACCTCAACTCAAGCATTCCCATGCTCCAAAGCCTATGCCAGGTTCCCTGCCAGGTTCCACACCAGGGTCCACATCTCCAAACCTCAAGACAGGGCTCAAGGCACCAAGATCCAAGCCGCCAAGGTCCAAGTCGCCAAGGTCCAAGCTTCCAGGATTTATGCCAAGGTCCACATCAAGGTCCATGCCTCTAAATCCCATACCAGGTTTCACACTAGGTCCCATGCCAAGTTCAACACCAGGGCTCATGCTGCCAAGGTCCACGACAAGGTCCACATCTCCAAATCCCATGCCAGGTTCCATGCCAGGTTCTGTCCCAAGGTCTATGCCAAGGTCCACGCCTCCAAAGCCTACGCCAGGATCTTTGCCAGAGTCCATGCCTCCAAGGTCCAAGCCACAGTCCAAGCCACAGTCCAAGCCTCCAAAGCCCAAGCCACCATCCAGGCCACAGTCCAGGCCTCCTAGGCCTATGTCAAAGCCCACACCGGAGCCCAGGCCCCTGCCGCAACTCGGTGATGACTCTTGGGACGAATGGTTTGGAGTTTTCATCAAGAACAATGGGCTGATGAGATATCAGTGGGCCTTTCCTTTGTTGGTTGGGCAAGGTTTGGTACTATTTTCATCATAGTGCTGCCATACAGCGTTGTGGGCCATGGCCGAATGGTCCCAGACCTCACCAGTGTGCGCATCCCCAGAGCGGTTCATCGAGGAACTTTGAAAAGTTTT
Organism: Euristhmus nudiceps; assembly: GCA_030068295.1. NCBI lineage: Eukaryota > Metazoa > Chordata > Actinopteri > Siluriformes > Plotosidae > Euristhmus > Euristhmus nudiceps. The sequence continues at coordinate 23,857,316 of JAQNCB010000015.1, read as the reverse complement.
TGACCACACCTGACCCGGACATGAGGCTAGATGACCTCTCAAGAGGCTCACGCAAGGAGAATAGACTGCCGTGGACTATCGACGTGTTCCTGGAGGGCTTGAATGAACAATTCCAGTATCAGATCGGACCCAGGGAGCTTCGTGGTACCGTAGAGGCAGTCATTGCCCTGGCCATCTCCACAGACAACTGGCTGCACGACCAACCTGACAGGACGTGGAGCAGGGGATCCCGCTCACCCTACAGGTTCTTTGGCTACCAGCAAGGCAGACTCTGCTGGCACCCACAGTGGGCCGGGTTGCTTCTCTGAGCCCGGTGGAGAAGTCCATGCAAGTGGAGCAAGCCAGGATCTTGCCTGATGAGCATTGACAGCATTTGTCCCGGGGGCTCTGCCAAAACTGTGGTCAAGTGGGGCACCGGGTTAATGCCTGTCCAGTTAAGGAGCAGGTGAGCAGGCCAGGTATGGTTAGTTGCTTTAGTTTATCTGGGGCCCTGGCGCGCCAACTGACAGAGGTCAAATGTCTCTCCCACAATATTTCCCTTAGACTCTGGGCTCTAATTGAGTCTGAGGCTGATGAGAGCCTGATGTCAGTGGAGACGGTAAAGGAACTGGGACTGTGCAGTGAGCCCTTACCCCACTCGCTGCAGGCATGTGCAATTAATGAGTTCAAGCTTTTCACCGTTACCCGAGTCACTGAACCGCTTACCCTGCGCATTACCGATCACGAGGAGATCATTAAGTTAAATGTAATGGATGCTTCCATGCCGTCTGTCATGTTGGGGTACCCCTGCCTCTGCCAGCATAGTCTGGTAGTTATCTGGGCTTCAGGGGTGGTGAATAGGTGGGGATAATTGTGCCGGGCTCTGTGTCTCGTAAAATCAAGGACTGGTGCTGGACCCACAGCAAGGACTGAACCAGTGTCCTGTGCCTTGAATACAGCACTCAAGGAAAACACTTCAGACTTAGTTGGGGACCTGGCCTGTTACCATGATTTGAGGAAGGTATTTAGTAAACATAAGGCCACCTCTCTCCCTCAGCACCATCCATACGACTGTGCCATTGTGTTGCATCCAAGAGTCGAACTACCTCATTCCATCTCTGGCCCCGAGAGACAGGCAATGGATGAGGATATACAGGCTTCTCTGAAAGTGGGACTCATCTTACCCCCGTCTTCTCCGTTAGGCACAGGGTTCTTTTTGATGGCTAAGAAGGATGGCACAGTCCGCCCATGTATAGATTATGCTCCTCTAAACAAGATCACCATAAAGAACCGCTACCCACTACCACTCATGGCATCCACTTTTGAGCAGCTTCAAACAGCCAAGATGTTTACCAAGCTGGAATTAGGTAATGCGTATCACCTAATCCGTATCTGTGAGGGGGATGATTGGAAGACTGGGTGCAACACCCCCCCTCAGGCCACTATGAATGCTTGGTTATGCTGTTCAGTCTGGCTAATGCTCCCGGGGTGTTCCAGAATCTAGACAATGAGGTGCTGTGGGAGTTTATGGACTAGTTTGTATTTGTTTATCTTGATGGTATTTTGAATTTTTCTGCAGATCCCATAAGCCATGAGAGCCATGTCCACCAGGTCCTGTTCTGTTTGTTCTAGTACCATCTGTTCGTCAAGGCAGAGAAATGTGTTTTCCATGTCAAGTCCATATCCTTCCTGGGCATTATCATAGCCCCTGGATCGGTGAAGATGGACCCGGCTAAAGTAAAGGCTGTTGTAGAATGGCCAGTTCTGGGTAACCGTAAGAAGGTGCAGCAATTGTTAGGGTTTGCCAACTTCTACCATCGGTTGATCCAGAACTATAGTACCATCTCCGCACCTCTGCATACATTAACTTTGTCTAAGTCTGTTTTTCAGTGGACACCGGCGGCTCAGGAGGCGTTCAACTGGCTGAAGAGACAATTCACCTTGGCTCCCATCCTCACAGTTCCCGATCCATCCAGGCAGTTCGTGGTGACGGTGGACACCTCCAATGTGGGGGTTGGAGAGGTCCTGTCACAACGGTCTTAGCTGGATGGTAAGATGCACCCGTGCTCCTTTCTGTCCAAGAAGCTCACCAGGTCAGAACAGAACTACGACGTGGGCAACTGGGAGCTGCTGGCTTTGAAGGTGGCTCTGGAGGAGTGGCAGCATTGGCTGGAGGGGGGCGCAACAGCCATTTGTGGTCTGGACTGACCACAAGAACTTACAATACATCTTCCAGGCCAAGAGATTGAATTCCCATCAGGCCCATTGCTCCCTGTTTTCTAACCGGTTTCAATTCTTTTTGTCTTACAGGGCGGGATCGAGGAACACTGGAGGCTCTGTCCCATCTGTTTGGTCCAAAACAGGAGGCCAAGGAGCCCGAGCCAATGCTTCTGCATAACTGTATGGTTGGAGCTGTGTCCTGACCCATAGCAACTGAGGTAAGGCATGCTAACAGTGTGAACCCGCCGCCAGAAGGTGCTCCGGCTAATCAGCTATACGTGCCAGCAGAGCTGCGATCACGGGTTATACACTGGGCTCACACTTCTCATCTCACCTGCCATCCGGGGGCTAATCGAACTCTGTTTTTTTATCAAACAGCAATTCTGGTGGCCTGCCATGCTCAAAGATGTTAAAGAATATGTGGAGGCATTTCCCATGTGCGCTTGGATCAAATCAATCTCCCAAGCACCAACAGGCCTACTACATCCCCTTCCTGTCCCTAGCTACCCCTTGTCTAGCATTGCCCTGGATTTTGTCACGGGCTTGCCAGCATCCAGGGGGACACTGCAGTCCTTACCGTGGGTGACAGGCATCCTTGTTGCCCCCGTCTTGGCGCCCATGTGTTGGGGTTCATCCCAGTTGACAAAAGGGTAGCTTCCTTCCGTCTTTGTGAGGGGGGAAGGGTCCTGACTGTTGTTTGTGCTTATGCACCAAATGACAGTTCAGAGCATCCACCCTTTTTGGATTTTTTGGAGTCCTTAGGGGGTGTGTTGGAGAATGCTCATCTTGGGGACTCCCTCGTAATTTTGGGAGACATCCATGGCCTCATGCCCCCTAGCCCCATCCCAAAATCCCTTCCTCCTCCCAGGGTTATTGATGGTTTTCCTACAAGATGGAGGACCCATCCCAAAACCCCTTCCTCCTCCCAGGGTTATTGATGGTTTTCTTGCATTTACTTTCCATGTTTTGAACTCCTGTAAGATCTGAGGGGTGGTTTACAGTACTTGGTTGATTGGGAGGGTTATGTACCTGAAGTATGCTTATGGGACCCAGCCAGAGACATCCTGGGCAAGGCCGACCTTCAGGACTTCCATACTAAGCATCCTGATCATCCCACTAGGGTTGTCAGGGGACGTTCCTAAGGAGAGGAGTTTGGTCAGAACCTGGAGTATGGGTTTGACCACCAGATGATGCCTCTTGCAGATCTGTCCAATGTTAGTTATTTGTTGTCACCAGTGTCTTGTTTGTCCTGTTTATTTAAGAACTGGGTTTTACCTTTGTCTTTTTCTTTGAGGGTTCACCGATGAAGTGGTGGTGCCCCTGTGTCCAATGCTCTGCAAGCCTGTTTTTTTGGTTATGATTTGACTTTTATTTTCACCCCACTCTGTTTTGATAAAATGTGAGCTAGTTTTTGATTTTTGAATTTTGATGGAGTACTTCGGAGCATTGCATTTTGAAATTAGTTTTTTGAGTGCTCTTTTGTCTTCCTCCCATGTTTTTACTGTCTATTTGCAAGAGTATTTTGTTAAGCCCATGGACATATTTTTTGTTCTCCCTTCCAAACTAAACACCTAAGCTTCACATTTGTGATTGCCTCTGCTTTTGGGTCCTCCATCTTGTGCACTGCCCACTCAGTGGCATACATGTTCTGGAAAACGAGGTCCTAATCCTGTTCACCTATGACAATGTTATCCTTTTGGCTCCATCAAGGCAGGACCGACAGATCTCACTAGATTGAGTGTACTGCTGCACCTGTACTCAAGTCTGATCCCCTTCCAGCATCCCAGCATGCCACTGCTCCTGAGCCCAAGTCTGATCCCCTGCCAGCATCCCAGTAAGCCATTGCTCCTGATCCCAAGTTTTTGCCAAAGCCAGCATCCCAGTGCGCCACTATTCCTGAACCCAAACCTGAACCCACTGCTGCCAAACCAAAGTTTGAACTCAAGCCTGAACACAAGACTGATCCAGGTGTGATGCTGCACCTGAACCAAAGCCTGAACTCCTTTCCCATTGGACAAGCCTGAAACACCACACCAGGGAGGCATTCAGGGGGCATTATAATCAGATGTTTGCACCACTTCAACTAGCTCCTCTGAACATGGAGAAGCAGTGGATCCACTCTGATCTCCTCCCTTCTTCTCACTCTATCTCAAAGGGAGACCCTTTAAAGGAACCTGATTTTAGGCACGTGTATTCACAATCTTGTTCTTTCGTTCACTACCCAAAGCTTGTGACTGTAGGTGAGGGTAGGAACGTAAATCAAAAGACTTGCCTTCCGGCTTAGCTCCCTCTTCACCACGATGGACCAGAACAAGCTTTGCTTTACAGTCAATCTCCCACTCCATCCTTCCCTCACTTGTGAATAAGACGCTGAGACACTTCAACGCCTATACTTGGAGTCAAACCTCATTCTAGACCTGGAGGGTGCATTCCACCCTTTTCCAGTTGAGAACTATGGCCTCAGACTTGGACCTTTGATAATTTCTGCTGTGAATATGACTGGGTATCTCTTGCGGTATGTCTTTTTTTTTTTTCAATTGACTGAGTCATTCAGCATAATTTGTTTTATTTTATGCTCCATATGTCTCCCCAGGGCGACATGGTGGTGTCGTGGTTCACACGTTCGCCTCACAAAAGAAGGCTTGGGTCGAATTCCCAGCCTGTGTGTATCTGTGTGGAGTTTGCATGTTATCCCTGTGCTTGTGTGGGTTTCCTCCCACTGTCCAAAAATATGCACAGTGGGCTAATTGGCTGTTTCAAATCTCCCTTAGGTGTGAGTGTGTGTATGAATGGTTGTGTGGGTGTCGATGGCTTGGTGAGTCTTCCAGGATGTACCCCACCCTTTCCCACAGCTGGCTGAGAGGGGCACCAGGCTCCCCATGAACTTATTTATGATTAAGTGATTTAGAAAATTAATTAATGAATAAATTAACGATTCCCCAGAGCAGTGGTGGCGCAGTGGCAAGGTGCTGGATTACCGATCCTAAGGTTTGGGGTTCAAGTCCCACTGTCAACGGTTGTCACTGCTGTCCCCTCAAGTGCAGCTGAGTTATCAAAAGCCACTCATGTCTCTCAATGTCTATGGTAAGAGGCATGTAAAAGAATGATTGCTGACTTTCGTCAATAGTATGTTGCATAGCTGTCAGCGTGGTTCTGCCTTGCGATGGCCTGGCAAGCTGTCCAGGGTGTACTCTGCTCTCACACAGAGATGGCTGAGATTGGCAGTGGTGGTCCGATGGTAGGGTTTAGGATTGCTGATCCAAAGGTCGGTGGTTCAAGCCCCTCTATCACCAGATTGTCATTGCTGTCCCCCCATTGCAGCTAACTGGGTTATCAAAGGCTATCCATACATTTCACTGTCTGTGGTGGGAGGCATGCAAAAAAAACATGGCTGACTTTTGAAAAGAGTTGGTTGTGTTGCCGTCAGTATGTTTCTGCCCTGCAATAGTCTGGCAAGGTCTCTTGCATTTACTCTACCATTGCCCAGAGTCACCTAGATAGGCGCCTATCTCCCTGTGACCCTAATTAAAAGTAAGTGGTTCAGAAATAAATGTCTCATCAGCATCATTTTGATTACTTCAGCATTTTGTGTAACTTCCTTATTCTTCATTCTTAATTCTTGATAAAGTCTTTTTCTCATATTTTGCGATTTTGGCTGCCTGTGCTTTCAGTCTTTGTTTCAGCTTCTCAAATACAACTCCTGTTCCTTTTTTTTTGTTTTATCCTCTCCAGATCCCGACATTTTCTTTCATTTCTCAACTAACCTCTAATTTTTATTTCAAGTATGTTTATATCCCTTCTTAAGTTTGATACTTTCTTGAATTCTTCATTTTCACCCTGGTTCTTTTTTTTCTGTTATCATTACACTTCAGACCCAGTTATTTTTCTGTGATGTTTCCCAGTTTGACAGAACAAGGCAAATCATTTACTTGGCTTGTTACCAAGTTCAGTTTCTGACTGTCTTTTTTTTTTGCTCTTTGCTATGAAGTATTTCTAATATCTCATTTCAATATCTCCAAACACAGCTCTTCGGGACTGTATACACACATACATACATACATACATACATATGTACATGTGTGTGTGTGTGTGTGTGTGTGTGCACGCGAACATGTGTGTGTACACAAACTACATTATTTCAGTTGAGTTTACTACAGCTTCAAACTTTCAAATATTTCTGTACTTATGTTTTTATAATTTCTCTCCTCACCCTGTTCTTCAATTTCCGACTAGTTTTTGTCAATATTTTCTTCCATTTGATCAGTCTGTATCCTCCGTTTTATGTTTATCTATTCTTTCTGACTTTCTGATCATCCTTTCCTGGCCACAGAGTCTCTGTTTAGTCTTTTGAAATGGGCCTATAAGGTTCCATTCGCCAATCATTCTCAGTCTATATCCGCGTTGTGGAACCCCGTTTTCATTTACAGGATTGCTGCTAAAATAACATTCCATGACCATTAGCATAATAATAATAATAATAATAATAATAATAATAATTACAAAACCCTTTTTCTAATTATAGCAGCACAGAATAAAGCTCTTCTGATTAAAGAAGTAATAAAATTGTCTGAATGAGTTATATATTTGAAAAATTAGCATTTGTGGGTTTGGTTATAGAATAATAATAATGGGCAGAAAAGACCATCTGAAATGTATAAGTTTCTTGTTTTGAGAAATGAAGAATGTAGGTTGCCATGTAGAGTTTAGTTCTATTTACATGGTAGCAGTTAGCTAATCATTTTTTAGACCAGAGCATATTTGATCTTGAGGACTGAAAATGTGGTCAGGCACTTTTCACAGACAAGATTATAGCAGCACACAGGACTGAGGCTAATGATGTCCATCTTACTCTCCTCTCATCCAAGAACTGTGCTCTTTTTTATCCATCTTTCTCCTTTTTAAATCCGTTTTCTCTGGTTGGCACCCCAAAGCAAGGGATCTGTCAGTGTTAATTGAAATGAGAGGTCAGGGACTGAGCTAGTGGAGTCTTGTTTTCGAGGGCCCACCACTTCTTGCCACCATGCTGGACAAAAAGGCCACATTCCTATTAGTCAAACTGGCAGTCTACCCCTCATTCCTTGCCTTCCAAAACTACCTCTCTGTGTTTTGCAAAAGGGGTGCCATGAATGAGATTAACAAAAGTGTTCTGTAAGAGCCCTTTTTGGCTGCTTTCCATGTCAACAGTTCTCAGGGTCAGAGGTCACACTAACTACATTCATTCCCAGCACACACTGCTGCTCCACAAGAGAGATTGTGCCTGAGTCCGGGAACAGGGGCAGAGGAGCAGAAAGAACAGACAGGGTTATGGGCGGAGGTGTTTTGGGGGTTGGGTGGGTGTAATGGGGGGCGGGGGTAATCCCCTGAGATATTCGATATCTCTCCACATGTTTCTGCTCAATTAAAGCAATATCACACCTTGCACATGGAACGAAAAGAGGAAGAGGTTGGGGGAATGAGAGAGAGGAGGAATAAGAAAAGGAGCTGAGAAACACACAAAGAGAGAGAGAGGGGGGGGATATAAGGAAGGTTATTATTGTTTGAACATTTATGGTTTTCCTGAAGCATCTGATTTCATTCAATGAAATAAGGCTGAAAGTTTTTAACCCAGTTCAATAAAATTGTCACTTATTGACTGTTTTATGGATATGTAGGACACCTGGTCAAAATCTGTCACTTCTGGCATTTACATGCTTAAAATATGCATCTGTAACTCACTTCATCTGCCATTGTCTTTCATGACCCCTGTTTACAATACTTTGCAAATACAACTTAATACAGTGTCACATGTTTTCATACCATTAAACAGATGTCCGTTGACAAGATCGTTTTGTTAGGTCTACATGCATCTAAAACACAATTTCCTTAATTCAGTTAAACTGGTAATCAATTCAATAATTATGATATATTTCTGTTTACCTAAACGTGTATATGAACAATAATTACAGTCAAAACCTGTATAGCTGAGACAGTTAAATGTGATTTATTTATTTATTTTGTATTATTTGAAAAGCAGGGTTAAATGACAATAATACATGATCAGGGACAATTATAAAAAGTAAAAGGTGTAAGTATTGCTTATTAATGGAATAACCACTTTTTATTTCCATTCTTGTCAATCCTTGTTTGAGTGAACACTTGGAGGGAGCTATTTATCCTTATAGCAGGGCTTAAAATATTATGATCTGTTTTAAACAATTTAAATGTGTGAAGTGGTGTTTTAACACACAGCTTTATACACACATTTGGATAAACATGTTTTACAATATTTCACAAAAACAAGGCATGATGGTGTAGTGTTTTGTACTTCAGCCTCACAGCAAGAAGGTCCTGGGTTCAAACCCAGGCTTACTTCTACTTGGGTCGTGGGGAGGCTGGACTCTATCTCAGCAAACTCAAGGCAACTTAGGCAGGTTGCACTCTGGACAGTTCCCTAGTTTTTTGAAGGGCCAACACCCGCTCATCCATTCACACATACACCTAGCAACAATTTGGAACAGCTAAAAAATTTATGCCTTTGAACTGTGAGAGAAAGCTCGAGTACCAGGAGGTGTTGGATTGCTGATCCCAGGGTTGGGAGTTCAAGCCCCACTGTCAACAGTTGCCACTGCTGTCCCAGTGCAGCTAACTGGGTTATCAAATGCAGGCCATGTCTCTTACTGCCTATGGTGTGAGGCATGTAAAAGAATCATTGCTGATGTTCGGCAAGAGTAGGCTGCAAAACCGTCAGCGTGTTTCTGCCCTACGATGGCCTGGCGAGTTGTCCAGGGTGTACTCTTCCCTCGCCCAGAGTCGGCTGAGATGGGCGCCAGCCTTCCCCGCGACCATAACTAGGAATAAGCGGTTTGGAAAATGAATGAAAAATGAATGAATGCTTATTGAGACCAAACTTATAAAATTACTGGAAGGATTTAATTATTAAAATAAAAGGTCATATTCTACTATGTTAATGTTGATTTAAAATAAATACCAGATTAAGGTTAGATAATTGCTCTCAAATAATTTATCTAATCATCTGAACAGGTAATAAGAATTTCAATTAATTATGTGTGAGCTGATCTGGCAAATTGAATCGAAATTAGCAAAAATTAAAAAAATGTCTTTGGCATTCAAATCATGCACATTATCTTTTACATTCAATGACATAATCATTATTAAGCCAGGTCCAGTGTCATTTCGATCAGTGGATACACCCTTGGTACACTTTCCTCACCAAGCTAACTTTTGTCATCACTGTCATCATTTCCAAATCTGAAGACTGCACTAGGTCATCAACCAAAGTATTCACTTATAAAATCGGTCCATTCCTTTTGCCCAGCCACTGAACACAAGTTGCACAGATACAAGTTAGCTAACTAGTTCAAAGCTCCTGCAAGTTGATGGTGTTTTGACAGAGCCATTGCCCTGATCAGGCATCAAATATAGCTCTACATATCATACAATTGTTTCACTAGCAAAGTTTCACAAAATGTTACACGTTTCAGTGGACGTTTCAGTAACCCACGTGAGTCAAATGGATGTGAGCATTACTGTTTGTTACCCACAATGCAGCACATAACATGAATATGAATTTGAGCCACAAAATGAAAGGAATGAACACAACACTATTTGGACTGTGGAAGGACTACCGAAGAAAACCTACGCAACTTTGGTGAGAACATGGAAACTCTACACAGAAATGCTCAAGCCATAACATGAACGCAGGACATTCTTACTGTTAGGTGAAAGTGCTGATCACAATGCCAGCATGCAACCGGTAAGTATAGAGTAACTAATAATGGCTGTCCTTCGTTACCGAAGATGACTGTCTTGTAGTGAATTGAAGCCTATCTTAAACAGTCTCTCATGTGGGCAATCAGACCCGCTCGGGATTTGCAGTAACGCTGCCAGTTCTTGCATTGGAACATGCTTGAAGTAGCTGCCGAGTGTCGTTGGACATGTGCACGCTGATATACTTGCTCGCGCTGCTCTTCTACGGCTGACATGGCCTTCCTCAGCAGGCCCTGCCATTTTATTCTGTGAGCTCAATCTTCTTCCCAGGTATTATGCAAGATTCCTGTTTTCTTCAAATGCCGTTTTAAAATGTCTTTGAAACGTAATTTTTGACCTCCATGGCTCCTTTTACCGTGTTGTAGTTCCGAGTAAAACACAGCTTTTGGCAGCCT
>JAQNCB010000015.1:23654493-23667420 GCA_030068295.1 Euristhmus nudiceps | reverse complement strand
CTTGCTGACAGTGGGGCTTGAACCCCCAACCCTGGGATCAGCAATCCAGCACCTTACCATCAGGCCACCGCTGCCCTTGTATTGTATAATGTATTGTATTTTATTTTTTATTTATTCATTCATTTTCTAAGATGCTTAATCCTAATTAGGGTCGGTTGGACCTAGCCCCCATTTCAGTTGACTCTGGGTGGGGCAGGGAGAGCTTGTGTATTTTAATTTTTGCATTTTAAAATCAAAAGAAACTATTTTTTTTTAATGCTTCTGGAAGGAAAATCCAAAAATAACCAAATGGTACACGGACCCCACAAGGCTATTTATTTGTGCTTTAAAATTAATTTTTATTTTTTAAAAATGTATAAAAAAATAAATAAAATGAAAATGATATTTTTCTGTTACATGAACTCCATTTCATCCAATTTTTTTTTTTTTCATTTTTTCATTTTTCATTTTTCATCATTTTCATTTTTTGATTACTAAGCAGGAGCAGCAGGAATAAACCTCACCAAGGCATAGGCAGCAGTAAGCAGCTCATAATATTATATAAGTGGGGAGTCCAAAAAAACAATAAAACGATTAGCCCTAATGTTTGAGTTAATAATGTGGCCGTTTTAGCATACTTGTGGATGAGATGGTGTGACAACATGGTAAAATCTGATATTATTTGTATACAGTTGACATGAAGGAAATGTAGAGATGATCATCCCCTCATGAAGACTGTTGTGTCAAAAGGCAAATTTTCTACCTTCAAATTGAGACACATTTCTATACAGAAAGCACTGAGTTTAGACAGTGTTTCAGTTGCTATGTAGAGCTACTGCTGTCAAGTGTGTGCGCGCGTGCGCATGTGTGTGTATGAGTGAGTGAGAGAGAGAGAGAGAGAGAGAGAGAGAGAGAGGGAGGGAGAGGGGGAAAGAGAGAGAGAGAACACAGTGGTGGAGAGGGAGCACTTTGCCAAGCTCACTGTGTGAGTATGCATGTCTGAGCAGCTTGTGAGTATGATTTGCTGCTAGGATGCTGTTCGTATCCTCTCCTCTCTCGCAGCTCATCTCATCTCTCAATCTTCCTCAACAGCACTGTACTCGTCGCTGAAGAGGATTTCAATGAATGCATCCAGATACATAAAATGATCTCACTGGCAATGGACATCCAAGAAGCCACACCACTGGACATCCTTTCTGAGGACCTCAGTTACTAGTCTTGGCAAGTGAGTACTCGACAGAAAATAAGACTCTGACTGTAAAGCATAATCAGCTGTGCACAAAGAGTGTGTTGATGTCCAAGTGTATTTTGTGTGTGTGTGTGTGTGTGTGTGTGTGTGTGTGTGTGTGTGTGTGTGCGTGTTTATGTTGAAGGTGGAGGGTGAAGGGAGTTTGGGGGGGGGGATTTATTTTCCTGGTTTGGTTTCCTGGTTTTAAGTATGTGTACACACAAATCAGTTAACAGTGTAGTGTAACACCTGTAGAATTCCCTGTATCAGTGCATATATTCCTCCAGTGCAGTTAATACAGTTATGGGTTCACATGAGCTGACCATTATGAAGTTAAGAATGAAAAGATGAGAAAAATGGGCTCTGAATCGAAGTTATAGTTTTTCTGTTGTCTTCATTGATACTGAATTCAGTGAAATCATTAATACTTTTTATAATTCATGCATTTTGTGTGAGATCAAGTTGTTGCAGCTGATACCTTAACCAGAGGTAGAAGAGACAGTGAGTGCTTGATTTGTTGGAAAGTGTTGGTAGTCACGACAATGCACTCTGATAAAAGTAACTTCTAACAGTCTTTTATTTTATTCCATTTTAGTTTAAAAAAGAATATGTTCCTTGTCTATAATGGTTGAACGGCCGTGTTCTTGATGTGACAATGAGGTATTTAAATAGCTCAATCATACAAATAGTGTGTGGGTATATGTGATGTAATGGCTGGACGCCCATGGCGTATGGTGAGATGGAAATGTACTATGTGGGTGTAGAAGCATGCATGCAAGAGCTAAAATGGTGGATGAGAACTATTTCTATGGAAACAGCATATTCCCAGCCCCTCATCTTGCTTTTGCTCTTAATATAGCTACAGGTAAAGAGACAAGTTGCAGCAGACCTCAGGATGCCAACAGACATGATGGTTTAGCCTGCACCTGTACCAGAACTCATTTCAGTTAATTGAACCAAATTATTGCTAATACTAAAACACCAACATACACTGTGAAATTGAACAGTGGGAAAACATATAATTTCTTTTAAAAGAAAAATGAGCACAACAAGCACTGTTTAACTGAATATCAGAAGCTGTATAGGCTGAAAGCATTCAGCTGGGAACATGGAGCATATTTAAATTGTGTAACAATAATTTATGATCATGATTAGTAGCAATATATCTTTTAACATGACTTAGCTTAACCTAATGAAATGCATGGGCACAGTTGTAGAAAGAGTGAAGGCATAGTGGTGGCTGGCCTCATGTGTTATTGACAAGGTGAGCTCATTAAATGACTACTCAAAGAAAACACAGGCAATGATTTGACTTTAAGGTGACTTGCAGACTTTGTAGGAAAGAGAGTTCAACTTTGCATTGATATTTAGCCCCTTTCCCAATACATAAAAATTACCTGTTTGTTACTCACACATTCATTGCAAGATCAAGATTTACATGATACCACCATGAAGATAAGATTTATGTGATTAGCTAGTTTTTACCATCTTAAAAATTGAGCGAGCATCAACCTTTAACAAGACAGGAATGCTCAAACCATAATTTTACTTTCACTCATTCATTCATTTCCTGAACTGCGTAGTCCTTGGACAAAGGATTGTGTAGGATGAAAACCAGAATACCCAGAGGAAACTCATGCAAGCATGGGGAGAACATGCAAACTGCAAACAAAAACACCCTCGCTGAACCCCGGACTCAAACCCAGGATTAATGGGATTATTATGATGCCACATCATCTTCAGAAAGTTAAAAATAGAACGAGTAAACCAAAAACCGTGGAGGAGTATTCTTACAAGTTTAAGGCCAATGAAGTACAGTGAAATTAAATCGCTCTAAGATGGTTATGTTCTAAATAGTTCTACAGTTACGCTGCACTTTGTACTGAGTAATCTGGTTCCAGTGGTCAAAATCTTATTCTTCATATCCAAATGTCAATCAGATTAGACTGATCAAATATTAATTTATTTGCTGAACTGCTTAATCCTACTAGAGAGGCTGGAGCCTATCTCAGCAAGCAATGGGTGGAGGCAGGGTATGCACTGAACATATCCAATCCATCACAGGTCGAACACCCACAAAACCATTTTCCTCTAAGGGTAATTTGGAATAGCCAATTAACCTAATGTGCATGTCTTTGGACTGTGGGAGGATACCGAAGTACCCAGAGCGAGGCCACACAGGCTCATGAACAATATGCACACCCCGCACAGAAACAAACCCAGGACCTTGTTGTTCTTTCATCAAGATAAAAAGAAGACAAAAGCTTTAAAATATTCTTCTACTGCTTTGCGATTGATATTTTGCAGTCTTAAAAACATTTTATAATCATGTGATTGTTGTTGGGGAAGCTGTACACACGACAGACGAAAATTAATAACAGTGATCGGGGATGCACAGTTGATATTTTTGCAGCGGTTGATTTTTTTGCTCCATATCATAAGTTTTGGAATAGTGGCAAAACCACCAGGGTGAGATTACAAATAAAAACCTCCCTGGAATACTCACTACTGAGCATGTTTATAAATTATTATAAAGAGTAGAGTACTACAATGTTCCAAGAACATGCAAAGAGTACCATAAACAATTGGATAAATATATTACACTGGAACCAGGTAAACACTGGGAACCGAAAAATAATTATTGGCCTATTCAAACAGGACAATTTATTTAAAAGATATATTTAATCTTTCCTTGTTTTCTTTAATGTGGGACCAGTGCATTCTGAGCATATTTATTTTTATTATTAAAACAATATTTGAAGTTTAAAAAGTTTTTTGTTTAAAATAATAGCAAAGGGGGGCTAGTGGTTGCCCGGTGGTAGGGTGCTAGATTACTGATCTCAACGTTTTGGGTACAAGCCTCATTATCGGTGGGTTGTCACTGTTGTCCCTCCAGTGCAGCTAACTGGGTTATCAAAGGCAGGCCATGTCTTTCACTATCTATAATAAGAGGGATGTAAAAGAACCATTTCTGACTTTCGTAAAGAGTAGGGTCTGCACAGCAGTCAGCGTGTTCCTGCCCTGTGATGGCTTGGCGAGCTATCCAGGGTGTACTTTGCCCTCGCCCAGAGTTGACCGAGATGGGTGCAAGCCTCCCTGTGACCCTAATTACAATTAAGCTGCTGTCCAGGGTGTACTTTGCCCTCGCCCGGAGTCGACTGAGATGGGTGCCAGCCTCCTTGCAACCCTTATTACAATTAAGCTGCTCAGAAAATGAACAAGTAATAATGAGGGGGATGTTTAAAAATCAAGGTCAATATGGAAAGAACAAGTTAATAGCCTTTATGTACAACATTGTTGGTTTAAACTAAAATCGAAAATTACTATAGCACATGCTGGTTAATCTTAGACCTAGTAAATTATTAAAAGTTTGAAGAAAACAATGTTCTCTTAAGCATGATACTTAAAACAGCCCTCTGCAAGCACTTAACAGATTAAACTGTGCCTTATAAGAATGCATTATGCACTTTCCAGAGCAAAGTACCTACGCAGACTTCCCTAGGTTCCACACATTGCACATGTGGTGCTCTATGTAACACCACCCACCCAAGATCAGGCCCCCTTCCATAGAAGGACTCTGGCATCTTTTGATTTTTTTCTTAAAAGGAAACACTAATTTATTCATTCATTCTTTTTTGAACTGCTTAATCCTAATTAGGGTTGCAGGGAGGATGGTGCCTATCTCAGCTGACTCTGGGCAAGGGCAGAGTACACCATGACAGCTTGCAAGGCCACCTCAGGGCAACACTCATGAATTTTATTTAAAAACTTTGCTGGTGTGGACGTGTTAAGCTAGCCAAGTATTCGAAAAACACCGATGGTATCCTTTTTATTCATCAATTGGATCAAGAGACCTGATTGAATTTCGTGTCCCATCTCCTTTATCCATCCATAAAAAGTAACAGAAATAGTTGGTTTCAGTCGCAGTGAGAAGGGTTGAAACGTGAATTTTAAACTCTGCAGATTGTAGTACACATCACAGATCACATCATAGTATGTCTCATTTAAATGAAGGCGTATGCATGTTTTCCCAGTGCTTGAGTGAGTTTCCTCAGTGTACTTCGGTTTCCTTCCACAGTCCAAAGACATGCATATTAGGTTAATTGGCTAATCCAATTGCCCTTAGTGTGTGATGGGTTTGTGGGTGTTGGCCTTGTGATGGACTGGAGATGTTCAGTCTGTACCCCCCTTTGGCTGAAGTAGGCTTCAGCCTCCCAGTGACCATAGTAGGTTTAAGTTGTTGAGCGAATGAATGAAAGTTTAAATGTGGTGCAAACAATTTATCAATGACTAACAACCACTACAGATTCATGTGTACAGCTATGGGCTAAATTCTTTGGTTCTTGGATCAAGAGAGGAAAGGGATTGACACAGATTCACTTTCTCACTCATTTGCTGAACTGATTAACCTTTTTAGGGTTTAAGAACTTGGGGAGGATGGAGTGTGTCTCAGGCGACACTGGGTAAAGGTGGTTTACACCCTAAACAGTTCAGCGGACCATCACATGGTCAAAACACGCTCACACCTAGGAGCAATTTGGAACTCCACACAGAAATGTCTGTGACCGGGACTCAAACCCAGAACCTTGTTCCTGGATCAAGGAAAAAGAAGCGGTGAAAAAACTTTTAAAATGTTATAATAATGTTTATTCTGAACCGCTCACACATAGGGGCAATTTGGAGCAGCGAATAGCGCTGATCAATGCATGAGCGTGCGTGCTAAATATAGATTTGTCAGGTGACCGATAGGGGGTGGGCTGAGCGCCAGTCGGACAAACATTCCATGAAGTGTATGTGTAACCGGTCCATAACAAAAGCCCATGGAATGCTTTAATTTAAGTTCAAATAACTGCTTTAACTACGATGTCAGCTATGAATGTTGACAATGCGACTACCCCCGAACAACCCTTATAGAAGGGAGCTACAAAGCATTGTGTTTATGGTTTATGTACCAGTGATAGTCGGTATGTCAAGTGAGAGCACATGCAAGGAGTGCAATGGTTACCGTTCCCGAAACCGCATCAGGATATTGAAAAATGTAAACTCTGGGTTCAGGCTTGTGCTCGGGAAGATTTCACTATTGAAAATATACATAGATGGACATACATATGTGACAAACGTTTTGTTGGAGGACACGGCCTACCACTGATAACCCGGATCCAATTCCGGCAACCTACACATCACGACAGGTTTGTGACAAGAAATGCTAGATATATATACATGTAGATCTACTGGCAAAAAATTCTACAGGCCTGTGTCTGACTTAGTGTTGTATAGATCTAAACCTATATTTACATTTAACAGGGAATATATTAGGGCCTGCTACACATAATTTGCTTTCAGTCACAGACAATACAACATGCTGCTGATAGGAGTTAGCATGCACGGTCCTGCATTGACCAGCGCTATGCATGAGCAGGCGTGCTAAATATAGATAATAGAAAATATATATTTACAACCTGGATCACACATGAAAGATGTACTAGATCGTTTAAACATCACCGTTGTTATTGACTTTCGCTGAGTTTCGGAGTCACTTTTTATTACTATGTCTGTTATGATAATTTATATGAACAGGGCTTCACCTTTTGACCAATTCTGCCTTGTTTCCCTTCGTTGGCATGGCCCGACATTCAAGCCATCACTTGAGAGCTAGTCCAGAATTCTCTACAACATCATCATACTTTAATTTTGCTCCAGAAACATCTTCTGTAGTTAATCTAATGCGATAAAACTCATCAGAGCTCGCCATTTTACACTATCTTGTTGTAGGGATCAGCGGTGTGTTTGTCCGACTGACTCAGTATACGCATAGTACGTAGTACACAACACATATTTTGATGACGTTGTATAGATCAGAGCTATTAGACAACTGTGCATGGTTTTTTTTAACTGTGGGAGGAAATAGAAGTACTTAAGAGAAAAATACGCAAGCACAGGGAGAGCATTCAAAATCCACACAGAACCACCCTTGCCAAGCCTGGGACTCGAACCCGGGACTTTCTTGCTGTGATGGGATAAGCACTATGCTCCCTGTAACTGACCAGTGAATATGGGGTATGGGGAAGAAGAAACAGAGCCAATGATTTACAGCATGGTGTACTTTTTTGTCCATGTAAGACACACCACCAATATACTCAAATCCTCTGCACTTGTTTTACCATTAACAGCTAGATATAATAATGTTCACTTAATTACTGCTATTACTTTTTAGTACAGTACTCCTAGTTTTTAATTAGTTTTAAACTTTGTGTATTGGCGCAGTTCAGTGTGCAGTGATGGTGTAAGGAAGTATAAAAATGCTCAAGGCTGGATTTTCACTGCGCCACACTTGCGTGCTAATAAGAGTCGTGACGAGTCCTCAATAATCACTGAGCACTTCTCTCTGTAAGCTTCACCACAACCACCACTTTAAACTCACCCCCCTCCCATAACTGAGACTTGTACAAAAAAACATGACCAAGGTTCTCTGACTGGAGTCGTGACTGAGAGAGAGAGAGAGAGAGAGAGAGAGAGAGAGAGAGAGAGAGAGAGAGAGAGAGAGAGAGAGAGAGAGAGAGAGTGATGAGCACAAACGAACTCGATGGACAAGAACAAACCGGACAATAATATAAAGAAAGTCATTCGGGTCAATCCATATGTTGTAAAAATGTACTTTAAAAAAACAACCTTCCATGTTACAATTGCGAATAATGAATGTTAATTCATAATGTGTACAATCTGATTTTGTTGTTTGTCATATCTATATTTTTTCAGACATCTAAAATTTGTTTTTCTTTTCTTTTTATTTTTGGTAAAAGATAAATGGTCAGATAAATGTTTGAGCTCTTCATGAGGCAAGAACTGCATCAATGCGGCTGCTGGTTGAGCATGAAAACTCACCCTATGGTTTAAAATGTCTGGTATCGCATAAAAAATAGGACCCAAAATAAGACCTTTTTTTTAATCTATTCTCACCTTCTGTATCGCTATTCTTACTTCTGTATGACTTCTGCAGATTCTTCAAGACCATAAATCTAAATAAAATTTATAAACTGTCAGTAAAAATAAGTGTGCTGGGTTTCAAGCCTAATCCTGCATGTTAAAAAGTATTTCATGAACTAGCACGTCTGCAAATTACTTGAACTACCAGGTCTGCAGAGGGGACAGTTAATATCTATAGCAGACATGGGCAAACTACGGCCCGCGGGCCACATACGACCCGTTAGGCTTTTTAATCCGGCCCGCCGAACTCGTCCAAATTATAGTGTAAACCTCATTAATTTTCCCCTTTCCCTGCAATGTCCATGTTTCCCCAATAGATGGTGCACTCAAAACACATTGACCGTTGTTGGAGTGGCGGGGATTACTCTTTATTTCACTTCATTTCACGTCGCTGTTCAAGCCCTTCTGTAAAAATGAGCGGACCAAAGAAAAGGAAAGTGGACAGTCGAGTCAAAATTGACACAACAAAACTAACTCCAGACTTTGATGCATTGGCAAAAAAGGAGACCAACAACACTGTTCCCACTGAAATTGGTGAGTTTTTCTGCTGTGTTATGAAAAATGCATATGGGAAGTGTGGAAGTGCATCTTTTATTTAAAAGCAATGTGTGCATTTACGCACAGCAGTGGTACAGTGGCTTCATTAACATGCCACATATCGCTCTTAATTTCAATTTCTAGTTTCTGCTGCAGGTAGGATATTTAATACAGCCTGTCTGTGTGCTTGGCGATGGTGCACGTGTACTGTTTGCACGTGAAGGTGAGGGCATCCATGGCGTGTTTGTAGAGTGCGCAGTCAGGATAATCCATCCATGATTTTGCGGGGTTTAGTACAATTAGATATTATTGAGCTTGAGTAGTTCGTTGGGTAATATGTTTTGAATGTTGAAACTGATTCCATTCTTTTTTTTTCAATAAATGTTGATTTCTTTAAGTTTGTACCTTCGATTGAAACGTATTAAAAACAGATGTAATCTCCAGGTTTGATAAATCACAATGCGTATGCTATTTAATCTATTTACATTTTCTCATCCCGGTATTGTGCAAAATAATGTGTAAATGTCATATCTTGCACATTCCTTGAAACAAACCTATTTACTGATAAGGGCTATTTTGCATATTTGAAAGGCAGTCCTCAGTGCAAATCTGTTAATAAATCGGGTTGTACATTGTACATGTACGTTGTACATGTTCTTACTGTGCTGTGCTATGAGGTTTGCACACACTACATGCAATGCTTTAGTATATCTGGCCCAAACACTCCATCTAAATGCTCCTGACCTGGCCCCTCTGTCAAATTGTAGAACCCATTGTGGCCCGCGAGTCAAAAAGTTTGCCCACCCCTGATCTATAGTTATATTATCTCTTCCAAAAGCATGGCTAGACCCATGTAAATGTGTGTCAGTAATAAGTTAGCGTGGCTGTCTGTGTTATCTTACACTGTTTATTTTACAGTCCGCTTTGTTCATGTCTGTTTGTGCTAAAATGGTATCCATTTGTGCTAATGCTGCATGCTGATATGGAATATTTCCAGTTAGTTTAAATTTAATCTCTGCCGATTCTGGACAAGGGCAGAGTTTCTAAACTGCAGCTAAATTCATGGGCCACTCACACCCCCCTCTCTATTCCCATCCACATGGTGAAATTGCCAACAACCTCCCCCTCACACCCCTGCTTTGTTCAGAGACAGAGACCCTAACGACTCTGTAAGGACTCTGGCCTAGGTGATACTAACACCTCTTGGGTAGAGTCCTGAACCACAGAATACAAATTCTAGTTGCCTGTATGGGTTTTTAGAACTGAAGAAGCTCCCTGGATAGGTAGCAAAATGTCTTCAATCAAAATTCCAGTCCACTTGACAGAAGGAAAGCACACGCCTTAGATACTATGACCTGGATGACTGAGAATCTTCACAGACATTTATAAAAGAGTGGCAACAAGAAAGCCATTGTTGAAAGAAAGCCATAGGAAGCCATGGGAGGGACACAGCAAACCTGTGGAAGAAGGTGCTTTAGTCAGATGATACCAGAATTTAATATTTTGACATAAATGCAAAATGCTGTGTGTGGTGCTAAAGTAACACTGTACATTACCCTGACCACATCTAAACAGTGACACATGGTGTTGGCAGCATCATGCTGTGAAGATGCTTTTCTTCAGCAGGGACAGGGAAAGTGGTCAGAGTTGATAGGAAGCTGGATGGGCCCAAATACAGGTAAATCTTGCAAGCTAACCTATTAGGGTATGCAAAGCACTTGAGACTGGGGAGGAGGTTTACCTTCCAACAGGACAACAATCCTAAACATACAGATTATAGAAAGCATATCCACGTGTTAGAATGGCCCAATCAAAGTCTATTCCAAGTAGTTTCTAAAGAAGAGCAACTGTAGTACAAACTGCTGAAACAGTCAATGCTGACTGTCAGAGAATCATGTCAGAAAATCCATTAGATTGTGGCTTTTTCATTGTAACAGATCACGCTCAGAAAGTGAATAAATGAATGAATGAATTTATTTTGAATATGTAAAAAATATATAAATTATATTATACAGTTATACAGTAAGTCTATAGTCATACTTGTATTAAGTGCTTATAGACAGAAACAATGACAAAATAAATAACTTGCATTATTAAATAAAATGACTAAAGAAAAGGAAAAGAAAAACAAAATGACTATAATGATAAGATTAATAATAATGTTATTAACAATAACAATAATAGTAACAATAATGAAAGTAATGATAGTAATAATACTACTGATAATAATAATAATAATAATAATAATAATAATAATAATAATAATAATAATAACAATAATAATAATAAACACTGAAAGGTATGAAGCAAATGAAATTGTCAACGATAACATATTCAAAAAGGAGTGGGAAGAAGAATAATCTTATTTAATCCCAACCTGTATCTATCAATTCGTGATTAATAATAATGTACTCGCTTCTTGGTTAATATTTCCTATTTGTTCACCCCTCATACCCCAAAACATGTTTGATTCTGCAAAAAGTATTTTCAAGAAAAGAAAACTTAAACAAACAAAACAATAAAACAAAATACAAATAAAATAAATATCAATACACTAGGAAAGAATTAATAAAGTAGCCCAATTAATAAGTTACAGAATATAAACCATAAGCTTGAAAACTGATATGGTTAGAGGAAGAAGTTGGACCCAAACGCACGACTGAGCAGGTTTATTAATCCGGTATGTATCCACAGGACAAAAAGGGAATAAGAAAATTCAAAAGAGTAAAGAAACAAAACCTGCTCGGTTGGCAAAAAAACAAGAGCACAAAAATAAACACGTGAACAATAACACAGAGAGAACATGAACTTGACAGTGGTAATGAGAACGTGTCAATGACGCAAATTCTTGACTGTATAGGCCGGGGCTCCCTCAATGAGCCGGGGGTGGGGGTCGGGCAGCGGGTACCAGAGCACTGTACTTGACAGGTTTGATTCGACCCACCTAGAAGGTGGGGTGAATCTTGAGGGAGCGCGGGAGGCAGAGTCTGACGGCAGCCGGGTTGATGATCCTTTCTACTTTGTACAGGCCAATGAAGTGGGGCTTTAGTTTTCTAGAGGTCCCTCTGAGGGTCAGATCCCGAGTGGACAGCCAGACCCTCTGTCCTACTTGATACCTGGGAGCCGGTCTGCGATGGCGATCCACCGCTTGCCTCATGCGCTTGGAGGTATGGGACAAGATTCGCTGTGTGGCCTCCCACACCCGGCGACAGCGCTGCACCAAGGTGTGGGCCGATGGAACCACTACCTCCTGCTCCGTCTCGGGGAAAACCGGGGGGCTGGTACCCGTAAACACAGTGAAACGGTGATATGGTAGTGGCTGATGAAGGCAGAGTGTTGTAGGCATACTCAACCACTTTAAAGTACCACTCAACCAGTGGTACTTTATCCAAACAAGGGACTTCTTCGACAGGACAAACAGGAACATGAGTGCTGGCTTGAATGAGACAGGATTGATGGCAGGAGGGTCTCCAACCTTTGATCTTGTGCTTAACCCAATCAACCACCGGGCTACGTTTAGCCATCCAGGGGTGGCCGAGGATTATGGCTGAATACGGTGAATCAATAAGGCAGAACCTTGTGTTTTCTTAGTGGTTACCTGACACTTGGAACTTGAGTAGGGTGGTGGACTGGGTGATGTGGCCGATCCTCTGGCCACCACAACCATACTGGTAGTGAAATGTATTGTGCTGTATCACTTAGTGTGGTTGAGTTTAATACATCCAGAATGGCGCTGTTAGGATCCTGATGAGGGTGCAATAATTCAACCACATCACTCCCATTCTCAAGTCACTTCACTGGCTCCCTGTTTCACTCTACATTGAATACGTCTCACTCCTCACCCACCAGTGTATTACACTCACATCCCAGACATCCTCATGCTCCGTCCTTTCTACCACCACCAACAGCCATAAAACCCCAGAGGACTAAATTTCACACAATGGGGGATCGGGCTTTCTGTTCAGCTGTTTCACACTTATGGAATGCCCTGCCAGACCACCTGAGGGCACCGCAGACCATCTACTACTTTTCTTTTGGTTTCTCCCCTCAGGGGTCGCCACGGCGAATCATCCGTTTCCATCCATCCCTGTCCTCCGCATCCGCTTGTCTCACACCAACTACCTTCATATCCTCTCTCAGAGCATCCATGTACCTTCTCTTTGGCCTTCCTCTAGGCCTCTTGCCTGGCAGTTCCAACC
>JAQNCB010000015.1:23484029-23499456 GCA_030068295.1 Euristhmus nudiceps | reverse complement strand
CTCAAAAACAGGGACTTCTTATAAGCCCAGGAAACAAGACACAGCTGAACCCAATAACACAATGAGAGCCCAGGAGGTGAGGGGAGAGAAGGCAGAGCGCCTCAACAACACCCTCTGGGGTGGGAAGATGCCAATACATGGCAGGGATCATGACACACATGGGAGGCAAGAAATACCTGTCAGTTGAAAAAATGGGTTCATTGAAACGAAAATGTTCATGCTATGTTCAGAACATTTTGGAAATTAAAACTAAATTTCTGATTTCTCATCTCATATTATATGGTCTTAAGCCTAAACTGTGTAACAAGGATGAAAGAACTGCCATTTCAATACATTCTGAGGGAATTATACATATAAGAAATGAAATAATCAAAAAAAGAATATATCCATGTAGTACCCATTTTTGCTCCTGTATGATATGCTTATTTATTAAATTTTGGGTTTAATTTTTAGTGGAGGACAAAAAATAATAATGTCTAAAGAAGTTCCCTACCTCCTCGCTGGGACTGGATCTCTCTCTTAGCTTGTTCCAGAATGTTCTTAATGGCATCATCTGACCCAGTTTCTGGAGTTCGGATACGAGGAGTGATACTCCCTGCATAGAATGCAAGAGTATATGAGAGAAAGGTAGAAAGGTAAAGAGATACAGCATTGTTTTGTTATTCTGGGGGTGACCAGATCTACAATGCTTTCCTCCAGTCTGCTAGAGTAATAGGCCTTCGCATCAAATAGCACACTTGTAGCTCCCATCTTGAAGCACAGAAAAGCCAATAAGCAAACAGTCAACACTCTGAAGCATCAGAACAAATTCAGTATTGAGATTTTGAGAATTCCCAACAGCTGTTTCCACCACTGATCAGCTCATAATGTTATTAAATTATCTGACAACATAGAAGGAAGCCCGATAGAGATTTCTTATGGTTTACCTTCAAGAATTATCAAAGAATTCATGAAAAATCATGAAATATTTTGAAATAGACTTCATCAAAAATTACCTGTCACTTCTCCTTATGTAAACATCAGAAAACATCCCTGTCCAGTACTCAACTACATGCACTGAGTGGAGTGCTGCAATCGAGACAGGAAAAAGAGAAAGGTAAAACAATGGCTGTAAAAACAGTTGTTTTATTAAGTGTCTTCACATTTGAGGCAGAAATGACTGTATCTCTGTCGAGATTCTTAAAATGTTGTCAGTCCTGTTGTAAGATTAGCATTATAAGCCCGTCAGTGGCAAAAAATAAATAAATAAAATTGGTATATTTTGATGCAACGTACCTACAATGTAAAGCCATTTTTTTAGTGGGGGTTGCAGTTATTGTTTATAGCATTCTAACTCGATGCTAAACTGATTTCAATAATTTTTTATTTCTTAGCAAAAGAAAAAAGTGAATATAATATATACATTTATACAGTGGCTTACAAAAGTATTTACCCCTTTGACATTTTTCCTGTTTTCTTGCATTATAACCTGGAATTAAAATTAATATTTGGAGGATTCTTATCAGCCAATTTTCACAACATGCCAACAACCTAACATAGCAAAACATTTGCTATTGTGAAGCAAGCAAGAAATGTTACAAAAAAACCCCCCTGAAAACTTGAAGGTTCATAACGATTCAGCCCCCTCCCTAAAAAACATCAGTACTTTGTTAATCCACCATTTACAGCAATTACATGGTATGTGTCTATGAGCTTGGCACATATAGCCATTGGGATTTTTGCCTATTTTTCAAAGCAAAGCTGCTCCAGTGTCTTCAAAACATTTCTATTACTCAAGAATTTTCCTGTATACGGCACTATTTCTCATTTCCTCAGTTCTGACCAGGTCCCAGTCCTTGCTGATGAAAAACATCACCACATCATAATACTGCCATCATTAAATATCATTGTTGGGTGAAATTCTTGAGGTGATGAGACATGTTGGGTCTGTGCCAGACATTGCATTTTCCTTGATGGCCAACAACTTTAATTTTACTCTCACCTGATCAGTGTACCTTCTAAGTAGAAGGAACCTTCTGTAGAGTGTATGTTTTAGAATGTTCCTTTAGACAAAAACTCCAGTCACAAATGTGGAGCTTCCCCAGCTCCTTCAGGTTACCTTTAGTCTCTTTGTTGCTTCTCTGCTTAATGCCCTCATTGCCTGGTCTGTGATTTTTGATGGATGGCCCTCTCTATGCAAGTTTTTGCAGTGCCATATTCTTTCAATTTCATAATGAAGGATTTAATTTTGCTCCATGGGATTTCCAAGCTTTCAGATTGTTTTTTTTTAACTAACATCTAACCAACTTTTCTGCAACTTTCTCACTGGCCTGTTTGAAAATCTTCATGGCGTTACTTGCTGGGCGGTGCTGCATGATTAATGCTATTGCAGGCTCTGGGGTCTTTCAAAATAGATGTATACAATATATACTGAGATAATGAAACACCAACATGGCACACAGGTGGACCCTATTCAACTAAGGTGACTTTGAAGGTAACACAAGGTTGCAGTGGGGTTGAATACATATGGATGTACCGCTTTTCAGTTTTCCAGTATTTATCTCTTTATTTATTTTAGAATTTTTGGGTTTTTTACTTCAGCAAAAAACATCTATATAGATTATGGCCTGTAAGGCAACAAAATGGAAAAAATAGCAAGAAGGTAAATATTTTGTATATAGATTGTGTTAAAAAGCATAATATTGTGAGGTTCGGATATGAGGGCTGCATCCGACGACTTTATCATAGGTTATTAATAATAATCATAATAATAATAATAATCATAATAATAGGTTATACCTTAAAAAATAAAAAAGAGGCTTTTCCACTTGACAAACTCTGAACAAAAAACAGAATTGTGATTTTGTGATCTACAAAATGTTAAAACTTTTTTGTACTTTGTAAATTACTACTTTTACTGTATAAAGCTGCTTTGCGCCAATGTCAATTGTAAAAAGCACTATAAAAATAAAACTGAATTGAACTGAATTTTGTTGTTAATAACGTGTTCTGTAACCAGTACTCTATTGTAAGATCTCATGGGCATGGCCAGCCACAGTGCTCTTTGCTTTATGGTTTTATGTACTGATTCCAACAATATACAGCAACATGCACAACCTTAAAAATAAGAAAATAAAAAATAAATCCTCAAAAAGTTTTAATATAATTTCTTTGATAATAGACAAACAATGATTCTATATCACAAAGCAGCACACCAAACTTAGAGGAACTCACTATCTGCCCTCTCATGTGTGCATAAGCTTAAACTGAAAAACTGTGTGCATAAACTGAAAATGAGCTAATGGGCTAGTATATATGGTATGTAACATACAGCACAGGGAGTATAACTTCCCTAACACTCAGAGAGCATATACCATTTTGCTTCCTTAGCTCCCAGCCATGGATGGTTGTGGCATCATCAAGATTTGATTTGTTCCCTATTTCCTAAATATAGGATGAACACTTTGCTTTTATTTGTGCATGTGCTGTAAAAATACCTTTGAGTGCAGCAGGGAATTTGGATATATTTTCAAGAGGATAGATAAAATCCTGAACTGGCCTGAGACATACCTCTTTGGCGAACCTGGATGGTGCGCAAGGCCAGGATGTTCTGTTCATCAGACAGGAACTGCTTCATCTTGATGAAGGGCTCCTTGCCTTTGACTGTCAGCTTCCGCCATGGTTTGGGCCGAGCCAGAATCTCACTGACAGAGCCTTGGGAGAGACCTAACACATAGTGCCCAAACACTCGCTGGCCAATGTTATGTTTAAGAAGCTGTTCTTTCACCTGATAGGCTATCTCTGCTGTGTCTAGCTGATCCTCATCCCCACCGCCTGAGCTTCCACATTCTGTCTGGTCACTAACTAAGCCACTTTCTGTGGCAGAGGCCCCCGAAGAGCTTGGATTGGCGGACATGAGGGCAGCTTTGGCAACAAACAGAGCAGTGGGAAATGCCATGAGTGAGGTGCTATCATTCTTAAAGTGAGGAGAGAGGAGCTGCTTCTGCAGGGTGGGGCCTACAGCATGTTTCTCACTGGAGAATGGTGACACAGAAAAAGATCGTGGAAAGTCATGGGTCCTGGGGTTCCCATCAGAATTGCGTGGTCCTGGACTGGATGAGGATTGGCGGTCTATTGGTAACGGTCCTGGAGGAGAGGAGTATGAGTTCATGGGCCGCGTCAAATCCCTACAGGAATCACCTGATTTGTCTTGATCTGGATGGACACATGAAAGCATAAAGGAAGGAAGTCAAGGAAAATCATTAATGCATGTTGGAGCTGCATCAACTAAGATAGCATACTAAAAATCTATTTTCCAAATTTTCATCTTACCAACATTTTGGACTCCAGCTTTGTCCAACAAAAATTTACTGGAGTCTAATAAGGTCTGTTTGTCAAGTGTCAAAGCATCGGCAAGTGTGTTAGAGTCCTGTGCACACAGACCAAAAAAAAAAAAAAAAGAGTCAACACAGATTTATTAATGCTATTGGATGTACATCACCATTTATAGATGATGGCAACAGGGTGTTCACTTGCTCACAGAGGATATTCCTCAGTAACAAAACCAAACTATTGAAAGAACAACAAAGGGGTTTCTATTATAAAAGTAAACTCATCTATCTATTGTTTTAGGTAGTGGCAAACATGTCAATGTGTCCTGTTACTCTGAGATAAATGAACCATTAGCATTGAAAGCTCACAAATCTTAAAGGAATTTTCTCACCTGAGAAGAACTCCCATCTGCCGGTGTCAGTCTCATTGTTTTAAGAATGCTATAGGAGGAAAAAAGTCTATCGTAATTAGCAGACACAATCAATAGTGACCCAAAAACATTTTTAAAAAGAGACTTTTTTTAACCTGAGTTCAGTTTTGATTTCTTCATAATCCAACTGTGACTGCAGCTTAAACTCTAATTTCTGCAAAAACACAGGAAGAGTATATTTCGGTTGAGATATTTTTTTAGTTACAGTTATGTCATATCAATGAAAAGAAAAATTGTCTCGCTGCTTTTTTTCTCTTTCCAACTAACTTCACTTAAATTGCACACCAGCCAAACTAATATTTAAAAAAAAAAGCTTAAAGCATAGTTTTAATGCATCACTCTAACTTCAATTACACCACTCACAAATTCATGTTGCCATGTTCTTTTGAAAAAAAAAAACAATTATTTCACTGAAAAAAATAATTACTATTGTATTTTCCTTCTTCTTTTCATAGTTTGGCCAGAGGGGCGACTTATACTCCAGAGTGACTTATATGTTAAATTATTAACACTTTATTATGTAATTTTGTTATTTTTTTTACACTGGCATCCGCATATCACATGTTGATTATTTTTAACACTGGCAAGACAGGAAGCGTTTAATGCTGTTGAGAAGGCTGATCCAGATTTCCAATGATCCGGAAAGACAGCACATTTATTGTGAACGTTTTAAATGGGAATATTAAAAACTGAGGATTAAAAACATTAACAGGATTTAAAAAGAGGATTTCAGTGGCTGAAAAGCACAGTGAGAGCACATCATAGCGAACTTTCTCTACATCGGCAATAGAGACAGGTAAATAACAGAGGCTAAATGCTAATGCTAAGCTAAATAACTCCTCACACAAGATATCAAGCATACCATAAACTGTAGATTGAAAGAAAGAGTCTGTTTTAACATGTTTGAGCCGAAAGTCTCATGTTTCAGTGGAACTATATGTTCCTGTGTTTAAAGGTGAGACTGCACCTTTTGGTTTTCCTCCCCACTCTGTGTTAGGCGCAGAGTAGGCAGAGACACACTGTGAGAGTCTCACACAACAATATTTTCGTTACTCCTCATCTCGTCACGTCATGTTTTAGTCGCCAAAGATCCATTTTTAGTGAGTCACCGTCATGTTGTCGTCATACAAAAAAAAGGTGCGTTAACAAAATCATTTAAATAACACTGCCCCCAAAATGCGACCTATACTCCAGTGCGACTTGTATGTTTTTTTCTTTATTATGCCATTTTTGGATGATTCAACTTGTACTCCGGAGCGACGTATAGTCCGGAAAATACAGTACTTTGCAGCCTTCAGCTATGTAGCTGTAAAACTGGTTAGCACCATCTACATTACACATTTCTGCCCCACTTACTTCAATAGCTTCTGTCTTACAAGTCAGCTGGTATTCAAGATCTGCTAGCTGACTTGCAGAGGAGTCCTGCACTTCCTGGAGAGTGGCCTGCAACCTCTGGACATTTTCAAGTAAGCCAAGAATCTCTCTGTCTTTGGAGAAGAGCACTGATTCTATCCGTGATCGTGAACACTTGTCCTTCTCATAGCTTTCTCCTTTTTCCTGAGATGGGAAATTACAGCAGAGGAGCAAATAAGTGAAGCAGGAGGGGAAAAACATGAAGATCTTTTTTCATCTTCAAAATGCCTGCATCCATCCTTTCTGCTTTCCTATAATCATATCATTTCAAAGCATTGCTAGAGAGGAGTCAGAAGCTTGAAGAATATCATTTATGGTACAAACAGTATTGAAAAGTATTGAAAAGTGACTTTTTCTCTATGAGTGTGACTCGAAAGCCTTTGGATGTCTTTGTGTTGAACTGAGTATTTTGTCTTTAATCTTTTGGTGAAAGTAGGGAATCACTTGTACCTCACTGGGACCCTCATCACTTGCTTTAGAAATGATGCAACTGCTGGTTAGTTGGTCCCTCATTTGCTCCACCTCCCTCTGGGCCAAATCTGCTCTCTGCCATCAAATATGTTTCCATCAAACACAACTCTGGTTTAAAATTACCTTTTAAGCATCATAAATAATTAAAGAAGTTTAACAATGAAGCTACAATGCCACAATTTGAATATAATGCTTACAACGAGTGCACGTAAAGTAAAATAAATTAATGAGTTGGGGGGGGGGGGCCCTCAGAAAACAATCAAGAGTCTTTGTCGCAATATACAAGCACAAGATCAAAGACGATTTATTGGTTGTATATATGTTGACTGGTTGTAGGGGGAAGTATGTCCAACCCACTACGACAGTTGCCTACTTTCACAATGTTAACACTGGGATTTTCTTACTTATTACATCACAGGCTAAAACAAATGACTGGTGGAAAATTGATACTGTGTCAAGCTTTATTTTTTAATGCCGAGCTTGATTTATTTTACAATTATATGCTCCACTTTCTTGTTTTGATGCACTTTTTTTTTAAATGATATGCACGGAGATGATCTCTGTTACCCCCTCAGTCTGCTCTGTCTCTCTCTGTACTATCCAGTGATTACCGTACTTACAATAGTTAAATCTCTTCACTTCACCAATTATTTAGAGAATGTGAATCAAAGTCCTAATATTGCAGCCTCCACTTGATACTTCTATATCATATGATTGTCATGAATATATATACAATACAGTCACAAGACATTTCTCAGATGTTTTTTATTCACATTTCTAGAAATTAACCCATTTTTAATTAAGGTTGAGAACACACAGTTAAAGAGAGGGTAGGCTAGTTTTAATACACTGAAGTGTCACCTGAATAAACTCGGCACATTTGGGAGATTGGGTAAGAAACTGGATCATGTCTACTTTGATTTTCCTGGTGTTGAGGTTGGACTGTTTTCAGGTGATTTTTACTCCTGCATTCTTTTAAATACATCATCATTCATCTGTTCCACCACTTTTTTAAACACATTATCATCACTGGGCGGCACGGTGGTGTAGTGGTTAGCAAATCCGCCTCACAGCAGGAAAGTCTGGGTTCGATTCCAAGCCGGGGCTTTTCTGTGTGGTTTGCATATTCTCCCCATGCTTGCATAGGTTTCCTCCGGGTATTCCGGTTTCCTCCCACAGTCCAAAAACATGTACAGGAGGCTAATTGGCTGTTCCAAATAACCCCTTGGTGTGAGTGTGAATGGTTGTATGAGTGTTGGCCCTGCGATGGCCTGGCGAGCTGTCCAGGGTGTATCCCGCCCTCACTAGGAGTCGGCTGAGATGGGCGTTAGCCTCCCCGTGACTCTAATTAGGATTAAGCGATTCAGAGAATGAATGAATGAATGCTTTCCTACTTTCCATGTATTTCCAAATGTTTAATTCTTTCAGCTGGCACCAACTCTCTCCAGCACAAAAATGAATGGCTATAGACATAAACCCTCACTCTGAGTTATGATTTTTTAATTACTTCAGGTTCTAAAAGGTGATTGCCAAAACTGAAGAGCATGCACAGAGTACAAAGTTCAACTGACTAACAAGTTTACATGTGTTTTAAAAGTGCAGTTTCAGTCTGACTAACACAATAATTTGACTTTCTTTACTGTCATCTAAAGGTACTGAAAGACTCTCCCACTGTCATTGTCTTTCTGCGTTCATTCTGCTGAGGTCGATGTTCATATGCCTGCACTTTCTTTCCCAAACTGTTTCCCAGCACAGTCACACTTGGCCTGCTAATTAATGACAGTTTTCACCCCTGAAAATTTATCTAAAAGGTGAAGAGAAAGAGAGGGAGAATGGAAAATCATGTCTAAGAGAAAAGGAAAAATGGCAGCAATCAGTACAATGAGATAACTAGCAGGCATATCACGCTTTTCTCTCAGCAGCTATCGCCCTGTGCTGTCTCAAGGCCCTCTGCTACCTGCAGACGGCTAATCACGAAGCCCTGAGAAAGCGGAGGGCGGAGGGCGGGTGGTAAGAGGAAGAGAGGCCACAGGGGCTTCTAATTAATCCTGAGGCTTGATTACAAATGGTGATTACCTTAACAAATACAGGATCATCAAAATTAGTGACAAAATAGAAATGCTCACCTGGTTGGCCTTTTCCAGGTTCGTCTTGAGGTGGGCCAGTTCCTCCGCTCTGGAACACACACAACACACAATACCTATTAAGAATAATCAGAAAAAAACAACATGAGTATTGCCAATCTTTCAGGCTTCTAATTAAACCATATTTTGTATTATTTTTATTTGGGGACATACAGTTTCTATAGTCACATTTTTCCCTCCCTAACAATTCATCAAACAACAGCCAAAATTCTGAACTCCCATGTAGATGGTATGAGTATTCAAAAGTCTGTAACTGTAACATCTGAAAAAAAAGAAAACACAAGAAATCTTATCATTAAAACAGAATGAGTCACATCTATCGTATATTATTCGACATCATATCTCAACATGCCTACACATCCAACAATCAGAGCACTCATTTGAATAGTGTCTCGGGGAGATTATTCATAAGGTTTGTTTGAAGTTGAACAGTTTCCTCTCAGTCATCAGGGAGCTGATTTTCAAAAGGTGGAGAGGCTGAATAATGAGTAGGACTGAAACTCTGATTAAATACATGGATCTCTGAAGTTCTTGTAAACAAAGATTTACTCTGTATTAGAGTGCATTTGCTTCAGGCGTAAATAAGTTGAGTTGAAGCCTATGGCGACACTATATCAAATTAAATCACAATTAAATATGATTTGTCCATTCTGTCTCCAGATGAATAAGTCTCAGTACTAATTGTTGTTTTTAAGATCATGCGAAATGTACCATGCCTCTTGGTTATAGATTTGAACCAAACAAAGGCTATGCTGTACAAATAAAAATAACTGTACTTTTCCATAAACTTAGGAGGTTAATTCACTTTTACTTGTGGAATTTAAAATGTTTGTGTCAAAGGAAGAGTGTGGATACCCCAGACATTGCCAGAAATGCATTAGAAGTGATCCACCTTTTTCATAAATGTGAATAAATAAGTGATGAATTTGTGATAAAAGTCTCTGATTGTGAAAGATATAACAAGATACGATATAAACATCTATATCAAACTATCTAAAAAAACTTTATTTTTCCAGATCGTTCGACTATAATCCTAAATTTAATAATATTATAGAATTTCTGAGTTGTTGTTTTTTGTGTTTTTGTTTTTTCTTTTGGGGGGATCTTGCTGCTAATTAATGATTGTTCTATGAAGTATATAATTAGTTAGTAGATTGTACACAAAGTGGACTGATTATAGCTTCATCCTGATCATGAGCTGATCTTTTGACCAGGTTTACTTTTTCACTCTAACTCCGTGAAATCAAGTTCAACGTATATCACAGTTAGAATGACTAACTCATAGCTGCAACACACTGAAACTGGTAAGAATGCTGATCAGTGCCATTCATTTGCCAGGAACTCAACGATAATAATTTCCCAATGGCAGATTTCTTCTGAAATGCTTTAGATTTAAAAAAATGTTTTTTTAAAACATGTGATGAGTTTCATCCTCATATATTCACTCGGTTTACTGTATACGGGGGCCCAAAAAGAAGCAATATGTCAGGGTCTTCTTTGACCCATCAAGTTGCAAACCCACAACACCCAATACCATTAATATTAATATTCTGTAATAAATTAATTTATGACATTAATATACTGTATTTCTATTACTTCAAGGCAATATTATAACTCTTATTTATACAATAAAGGTTACTGGCATAATATTTTCAGGACAATTTGCAAGTCCCTCAAGTATAAAATATGTGAACAAAAGAAATTGATTATCATTTTCTGGTACTTCTTAGAAAAGTTTTTTGATAGATGTCTTTTCACAGTTATTCTGACCGAGTTGATCGAATTCAATACTTCCCTTGGGAAAGACTATAAAATGACAAGCCATATCAGAAGAAAACTGCATGTCTCACTTGGATATTTTTCCATGGCCTTTGATACAGATTAGATAATTATTTCTACTAAGAAGTTAAAAAATATAGTACAATTGGTACTTTCAGCGCATTTTCAGACAAATTCTCAGCTTTTATTTAACTTATTTAACTATTTAACTTCTATACACTTGTAAAACACCTGTATAAGTAAATAACAATGTTATTTATAAGTTATTTATAACTTATAAGTTGAACAGAGTACTGACTTTGTTGCTGTTGTTTTGTTGCTGTTGCACATCACTACCTGACTAGCTAATTCACCAAAACAACTTGTCAGTGTAGCTTGTCACCACTATCTCGTTTTCATTCTTCTCCACCATTTTGCTGCTGCTTTTTACGTTTCTTTTCTTTTCTTTATTTTTTGCTTTCTGAAGTGTACACACATTTCATATTTTTGTTAATTTGTTATCAACTCTGCTGCTCCACAAAACAATTGCTACTGTGTCATACCATGTCAGTTTGCTTCTGCCTTCCAGTGTTCCAGTTTAACTGGTTTTCATGTTAACTGGCAACATTACCATGCATCAGCATAAACAGATATCATGTAAGCATTGCACAGAATGTTATAATCAAAAACAACAGAAACATAGTTCTGCACAATAATACAAACACCAGATAACACAGAGTCATGTTAATTTGTTAGTGATACACATTAATATGGTCGATCTGTGTTTTTGGGAGAGAGAATATAACTATAGATTATTCTCTGTTTCTTTGGCAGACTGGTAGCTGAGATGGGAAATGTGCTGGTACATGACAGACTGTTTTAACCCAGAAGAACAGGTTCAAAACCCACAACTCTTATTCTAACTAACAGTTTGTAAATTTTATTTATTTATTTTTCTTGTATAATTTGTGTTGGTGCAACACAGACACAACACATGTTTAACTTTATTGAACAACAAAGTAGGGAATATTTCACTCTGAATCAGATTTTTAGTCTTGACAAATCTGTCAAATAGAAGTAAGGAAAATGAAGTAGTAGAAATAGTGGAAAGTAAACATCAGTAAGCCGATGTCACCAGTTAAACTGGAACACTGGCAGTGGCAAGCACCACTACAGACTTGACTCGAACAACAAAATAGTGCGCAACCCCTTTAGGTGGTACCATCACTTGGGAACAAGATCCTGAGATACTTGTACTCCTCTGCCCGAGACAAAATCTCGGCTTTAACCGGGAGGAGGAACCCACCCTTTTTTACCCTTTTGAGAACCATGGCCTCAGATTTGGAAGTGCTGGATTTCATCCCAGCCACTTCACACTCAGCTGCGAACTTCTCCAATGGACACTCAAAGTCTGGAAAATCCAACACAGCCACATCATCTGCAAAAAGCATAGAATTCTGAGGTTCCCAAACCAGGCACGCTACTCTCCAGGACTACACCTCAGATTCTGTCCATGAATACCACAAACAGGATCAGTTACTAGGGTCTGCCCTAACAGAATCCAACACACACCGGAAACAAGTTCAACTTAGTGCGAAGTATGTGGACACATCCCTTGAGTAGCCTCAATATCCTAGGCCCCTACAGCACCATTCAAAGAATCCCCAGAAGACATAGTCATATCCAAGTATAAAAAAAACACTCCCATGACCCCCTACAGTAACTCTACGAGGGTAAAGTGCTGGTCCATAAAACCGACACTGTTTCTCCTGAATCTGAAATTAGACAACACCATGGAGTAAACTTTTTGGAATTGAGATTTGCCCCGAACTTGAAATGTTTGATAGGAGTCCAAGCCTGAATATGTCTATAAGCCCATATTCATAGTCAGGGCGCCACCTACTAGCGACAGAAAATATAATGATTTATATTTAAATGTACTCCTTCTGACAGGTTCACATCAAATTTGTTCAGCAAAGACCTGTATCATAATCAATTAGAAGGGTTTGTGGTTTTGTAGAACATGCCTATGGTGGCATGGAACTTTACACTACATATTTTGATACCTTGCCATGGAAGAGAAAGCCGTTGTAACTCATTCATTCATTCATCCATTTTCTGAACTGCTTAATCCTAATTATGGTCGTGGGGAGGCTGGTGCACAACTCTACCAACTCTGTGCGAGGGCAGAGTACACCCTGGACAGCACGTCAGGCCTTCGCAGCCATTGTAACTTACATTATAAATTCAGGAAAGTGCAGAGCTGGGACCAGAGATTGTCAAAAATGAGGCTACTGTGGAAACCACTTCTTGTCATTCCAGAAAGTCCCACAAGGATACGTGGATGTGTTCTCACCTCGATGGTCGTATGGACCATACAGAACATCACATTGAGACACCTCCTAGCGTGATTGAACCCATATAGACTCCCTAAATGCAAGAAAAATGTAGTTGAGAAGGAACTCAAGGCCATGCATGTTATGGGTGTAATCGAGGAGTCTCGCAGTAACTGGAGCAGCCCTGTTGTCTTGGCACCTAAATCTGACTGGTCAGATCGATTCTGTGTCGACAACAGAAAAGTCAATGCAGTGTCCAATTTCAAAGCCTATCTTATGCCTGGCACTGGTGAACTGTACAATCGTTCTTTCTATCCTGAAAAAAAAGGTTTTGCCACACTGTTTGGACTTCACCAATTTGTAACAGTCTTTTGGGTTATCAGAATCAGAATCAGAATCCTTTATTGATCCTAGAGGAAATTGTTATTTGTGGATGGAGCCATGCAAACAGACTTATAGCCAGATAAAAACAGTTTTGTGTGGGGGTCCTGTCATTACATGCACCAGACCTTTGTCGCCTTTTATCTCACAGACAGAGGGGGCTGGAGACCATTTGTCCCAGGTCATGGAGGGGCATGAACACTCCATGCTGCCAGCTACAAACTATCTGTGAGGGAAAGCAAGTATACAACAGTATAGCGAAAAAGTGCATCGCCATAAAATGGTTGTTCCCCTCTGGTACTAGCTACTGAAGTGCTCTTTCACCCTGTAATGGTCTGGTGAGCTATTTAGGGTGTAGAACAACTTTGCCTGGTGTCAGCTGAGATAGGCACCAGGCTACCCATGACCCTCAGCAAATGAGTAAGTGGTTGTGACTGATTATCTTCCTCGGCCGGTGGGGGAGTCAGCTGCAGGTCAGGCAGTTCCCTAACCCAAGACAGGCGATGTGGGCATGTGGCAGCAAGAACATAACTGAGTGCCCTCTGCAGGCAGAGAGGAGTCAGGTCAAGCCAGCAGGTGAGTGACTGAGTATTAATGTGACTGTTAATAAATAGTGAGCCTATTTATATGTGTTCTGGGTATGTTTCAGAGAGAAACTGAAGACTGGAGATATAGAGTGCTCTCTCTCTCTCTCTCTCTCTCTCACATACACACACACACACACACACACACACACACACACACACAACCCCCCCTGAAAAGGTCAGTCATACAGTGAGAAAGTAAATGAACGGTTCATTTACTCTCCAGTCTCTGGTGTGATGAACTGGGGAATTTGATACAGATAGTCATGTGTGTGACTTCCGAGTATAGTGCCACTATCTGGTCAGAGAAAAGGTGTCTTTCTCACACAGTTCCAACATATTGCCCCTTGTTCATCATGCGCCATGTGTTTTCCAGGCCACAGCTGGCTGTCTAGGCATATTACATGAGGGTGGCCTGCCTTTACATTTACTTGGTGCCTCATGCACAGCACCTG
The DNA here is from genome assembly GCA_030068295.1 of Euristhmus nudiceps. Taxonomy (NCBI): domain Eukaryota; kingdom Metazoa; phylum Chordata; class Actinopteri; order Siluriformes; family Plotosidae; genus Euristhmus; species Euristhmus nudiceps. Next base: position 23,485,173 of record JAQNCB010000015.1, on the reverse strand, counting down.
CCATTCGAAGGTGGTTTGTCATTCAACTACTCATAAAGCCCAACCCCTACTCAGCTTCAGAGGTGGGATCAGGCATTTACAGAGTAGTATGGGGTCAATATTTCTCCGAAATGTGTCAGTTAGCTTCTTATCATTTTGCTTTAATTACTGATTATGATAGTAATTATATCCCCATATCCAGAGACTGTATAATATAGTGTCACAATTTGGGAAGACGATTTTTCACCCATTTCAGCTGAATTACTGCAAACAATTCCCAATTTTTATAGATTCATTAATGGTATTATGGTTTATTATGGTAGTTATGTATTTAATGATATGCCCTTGCCCAGCGTTACTTGGGTATAGCGTTCCACCATCCAGAATCATGAAGGAAATGCTTATAACTTTAAAATAAATCTCATACATACATCCATGGATCTCTTTTGTTCTGTTATGGAAGGTTTCAGTTTGTGTTATTTTTTTTGTTTTGTTTTGTGTGTATGTGTAGTTTGTTTTATGAATAAAATTGGGGCAGTTTAGTAGGAAATCTGGTCAGAGATATAGTTTTCTTCATGTTCTGTGCATTTATGGTTGTATGTGTGCACCTTCTATATTTACATATAGATTGATCTGATTTTTGGGTATAATATTCGGTTGATCATTGTTGCTGATAGTGATTAGTTTTGTATTATTGGATAGGTTTGTTTTTCTTGCTTTATGCTTCTTGGATTGCAAATCTTTTTTTTTTAGGACCGTTTTGTGAATATTTCATGTTTCCTGTGTAATGCCTTGATTCTTGTTCTGCTATGTCGGTTAGACCGCCAGGTGGCGGTCTTTGAGGGGGGTGTACTGTCATGGCATGGCACGATCCCGCCGCTAGGGGCGCTGTCGTGGCGGCGCTCGATTCTCTTCGTGACTCTCTGCGCACGCGGAAGTGGTGAACCTCCTCCCCCCACCAGCTGATTCGGATTTGAGCACTGTTCATCAGCTGTGCTGCGGTAATAGCCCGCTATATATAGCAGCGCTAGCAAACACGTCGGCGTCGGATCCTTCTGCTGTATTTGATGTGTTGTGTTCTATTTGGTCTGTGTGTCTGTACCTGCTGTACTCTCAAAGAAAGGACTTTATTCTGGATTTCCGGTTCCTGCTGAATGTCGGTTTT
>JAQNCB010000015.1:23320144-23333571 GCA_030068295.1 Euristhmus nudiceps | reverse complement strand
TGTATTTCCACCGGTGGATTTAAGGCTTAAAGTGAAGTTAGAGTTGAATTCTTCAGGACTAAAGGCAGGGCGCTGTATTACCAGGCATGAATATAGTAGCCGTGAGCTCAGACTGCCGCGTTTTTGCACATGCACACTCGAAATGTGTAACTGGTCTATTAGCCTCATGTGCATATCTTTGGAAGGAAACGGGTGCACCTAAACGAAATCCACACAAGTGCAAGGAGAACATGCAAACTCCACACAAACACCTGTGCCCGGAACTCAAATCCAGGTCATTCATGCTATGGGGTGGATATGTTAACCACTATGCCACTGTGCTGTCCAATCTCCAAACAAATGTAGTACTTTACAAAAAAAAGCCTACACAGATTTCAAATCTCTTCTAATTTATTTGAAAGACAAAAACTCAGCAACACCTGCACTGATCAGTCATAACACTATGTACACATACCTATCCACCATAACATGGTGCCAATTAAACCACCTGACTATTACTGTGCAAGTCCTACTTGTGTCACCAAAATGACTCTAGCTCAATTAAGGCATGGACTCCACAAGACCTCCGAAGGTCTACTGTCGAATCTCACACTGAGAAGTTTACAGCCCACCCTTTAAATCCTGTATACTGAAGATAAAATCTTCAGAGGTTTAGAGTCCAATTTCCCCCAAATAATTCCTGAACATTTTTTGCAGCATGGCAGGGTGCATTATCCTGGTGAAAAAGTGTCTACTGCCATGAAGGGACACCACATGGTATACCTGGTCTGGTCTACAACAATTCTTTGATAGATAATATGTTCAAAGTAACATACTTGAACATACATGCTAAAAATATCACACCACTTCTGCTGGCTTGCTTTCTCCACGCTGTTGTCTCGTCTCGATTAAAGTGACACACGCACCCCATGCGTATCAGACCAGTCCACATTCCTTCATTGCTCCATGTGCAGTCAAGCTGTACTCTGTGTTCCTATGTGTGATCAGAACACATGGGGTAGCATTCACTCCCCGCATATGTAACTAGCCCCTAGGTGCCCAAGAATCTGTTCCTGGTTCACCTTTCATCCTTCCTTGTGTTACTTTTGGTAGGTACTGGCTACTGTATACAAGGAGCATCCCACAAGCTTAAGTATTGTATAAGTACTGTAAACAAGGAGCATCCCACAAGGTTTTAAGTATGCTGACTATTTACATGCTGCATAAACACCACTCCATGACAGATGCCATTTTAATGAGATTGTATATGTGCTATGCACAAAATACAGTTTAATGAGATAATCACTGTTATTCACTTCAGCTCTCAGTGGGTTAACAGTTATGTCTCAGTAATCACACCCTTACTCCCATAAACCAAATGAAATTGATAGCTGAATGTCTAGCCAAAACTGATTGCTTCCAACCCTAAAAGGTCTCAGCTAATAGCACACCATCCCCACCCCAAAAAAAAGAAAGAAATTCAAAAGATTAAAAAAAAAAAGTTAAACTCAAAAGGCCCTTTGACACTTGCACGACTTTGTGTCAAGACTTGCCACCACTCGAGTCTTGGCAAGTCGCGAACTAGTTTTGAACCGTCGTGGACTAGTCCTGATCCCGGCATGACATCATGCCATGTCGTGACGAGAATTTTGAAATGTTCAAAATTCAGGTCACGACCAAATGTCGTGACCGGGTGTCGAACCCCGCTTGAACCAGTCCTAAACTCGTCCTGACGGTCCGGGGGAGTCGAGAACTTGTCTTGAACTCAATGCAGTGACGCAAACGCGATTTTTGTCCCATGACACACACCGTAGCTATAGCTGCACTCTCCTTTTTGGATGACAAGAACAGATAGCAGAGAGCGCTGAGAGGAATTATTCCCCCCAGTCACCTTTTAATTCCTGTTGTGATTTTATCCCCGAGGCACAACAGGATCCACTCAAAAGCCAGACACACCTGTGAGACCACTTTTGCATTATTTGGGTTTGCTGTTTGCTTTTTGTTTGCATTTCAATAAATTATATTAGTTCAAAACACTTGTTTTTCTTTTTAGCCGTACAATACAATTAAAGAGACACGAAAATGAAACAAAACATTTATTGGTACTTCATCAAACACATAGTTTGGATTTTATCTTCAGCTCCCCTGACATCACCGCGCTGGAGGTTTGTATGCTGTTCTGTCCTGGTACCTGATTAAATCTGTTTGGTTTTTACACTCCATGAGGCTTAACACACTAAAACAAAGGTCTCCAGCCACCGGTACTGGTCCGTGGGTCAATTGGTACCGGGCCGTCACAAAGGCTGAATAAAAATATTTTTTAATAATTATCGGGGTCTGAAAGATATTTTATTTTGAAAAACGCTCGTCTGGGGTCACCTGATAGGGCACATCAATAATACACCCACGAGCTCGTATAACAGAGGTAAATTATAAAATGCGTGATTCCACTTACCGTCACTCACACGCCTTTATTTATTACTGACGGTGAAACTACTGAGACTGATCTTTATCACCTTTACTGAACTCGCCCCTGCGGATCAGGGTCATGCACCCCAAGGATAAATGTCTTCCTGGTAGCTGCACATGATATCAACTCCGTAATTAAATTGAATTATTTACCTTAATTTTATATAAAAACGGGCGTTTGTTTTATCTTTTGTAAAACTTAAGTTCCTTATTTTTTGAGCACATCATTTCACGTTTCTAATTAATTGTTTGTAATGTCAAAAGCACATGAAGGTGTCAGGTGAATTAACGCGCATATATTTATTTGATATTGTCAGTGTGAGTGCGTGTGTGAGTGGATGAAACTGAGGCTGACTATGTGGATATTCCTCTGCGAGATCCCAGAATAAACGGCGAGTGAGCCGGTTTTTCCTCATCATTAATACACAATGAGAGAGAGAGTACTCCAACAACCTTAAAGGCTAATAACAGGGCCCTAGCTATAAGATTATAAATTAATTTTTATACGGCGTGCACAGCTCGACACCACCCACCAGGAATTGTGCAATCTCGTCGTGCAAATGCGCGTGCGTGAAATAGCCGTGACCTCGACTGCGGGAGCCTCCCGGATCGTTGCAAGACTTGCCAAGACTCGAGTCATGGCAAGTCTTGACACAAAATCGTGCAAGTGTCAAAGGGCCTAAAGTTGATGAAATACAGTTTGGAAAGGGTTCCAATCACTCTCTCAAACTCTAAAACTCCATCAAATCCCCAAGAAAGCTAGCATCTCCAAATGAAGAAAACATAAAACAGTGCTAAATCCATCCATGAAAGAATGACCTAACTAAATTTTTGAATGAGCACATCTAAAGAGCTGCAGGTCTCTGTTGTCGAAGTTGATGTCAGTTTTCAATATTCCACCATTAGAATGTGGTTGAAAAAATTAATAACTACTACTACTTTTCTTTTGGCTTCTCCCCTCAGGAGTCACCACAGCAAATCGTCCGTTTCTATCCCTGTCCTCCGCATCCTCGTCTCACACCAACTAACTTGATGTCCTCTCTCAGTGCATCCATGTATCTTCTCTTTGGTTCCTCTACACCTCTTGCCTGACAATTCCAACCTCAGCATCTTTCTACCAACATATTCACTATCCCTCTTCTGTACATGTCCAAACATGAAAAAAATTTATAAAATAAATGAAATAAATAAATAAAGGTATCCACAGAAGAGTTGAAAGGCAATACATCACTGCTTAGCAAGAAGAATATAAAGCCCCATTTAACATTTGCCAAAGACTAGGATGAACTCAACTCTATGAAAAAGTACTGAAGTAGAATATCCGGACGTTTGTTCATGATTTGAAGCTGAACCACATCTGAAGTATGTATCAGGAGAAGTACCCAAAGCATAAGAGCAAGTCCACCTCTGGATAACTGGAAAAAAAATAAAACTGAGAATTTGGAGTAGCCTAAAATAGTCGGAGTATGACCTAAAAAGGTGGTTCATAATCTAAAATTCTCCAATATGACTGAAATCAAACAATTTTGTTGAAAACAGTGGGTCAAGTTTTCTCCATAGTGATGCCAAAGAAACATGAATCTTGTTACTGGAAGCATATGTAGTTGTTCCTGCTGAGCTAACTGTTGTTTTCAGGCAATTCATTTTTTACATGGATGACACAGGTTTTTGTCCTGAAATAAAAATCACAAGATCAATCGAAAAAGGAGGCATACACGTCTCACAGCATTGCATTTACACTTTGTGTTAAAAAGTATTTTACTTGTGTATCAACACAAATATTATCGTTAAAGATATACATAGAATTGAGTACAATTTGATGTTAGACTGGACGAACATTAAATGTTAAAGTCCATGGCATGAAAGTTCTATCTAAAAATCTATTTAAATAACAACTTCTATTTAAATGATGTAAATATATTCCTATTTTATTTATTTTATTTTATTTACGTTTTCCTAACTATGACAAATAACAAAAATTATCTGATACAAAACCACTGATATTAAAATCTTTGTATATTATAACTTGATTCCTATAATGTTGTCATTTTGATATTCATGAAATATGTTTTAGTATTTCAAATGTATTTCAGAATAAGACATTTTGCATGTGTAGTTTATTTGTGAGAGGTAAGAATGTAGAACGGCTGGAGAATCAGGTTCATGTCCGGGATATTTTCCTGCCTAACTGGCAGAGCAACAAAATAAATCACTCCCAAAACTGCGACTGTTGTTCCACGGACCATCACTGTTGCGTCCCTTCCTGTCCATGTGATGAGTAATAGCAGTGTTCTATATAATTGTCTTTTTTCTCTCTTCATGCTTTCTTTTACCCCCTCCTGTGGTCCTATCAGAACAAGGGCCAGAAGAAAACAGGCACTGTCCCTTTAACCAAGGCCAGTGGTGTATCATCACTTCCTTCCACGGGTACTCCACTTTATTTGTGACGCTGCACACAACTGTTTATACTAGAGGGTATTCTGTGTTAGCTGGAACAATTACAGTATGACAAATGGCCCATCTAGTTCATCTAAAAGAGGCTGTCCGACAGGAATCCTATAAGGAAGGCGGCCATTTGTCCCCCTGCTTGCCTTCTCTGGGGTGCTATGCCTCAGTATCCATGACAACATGCAAACCACTCAACCTGCAATGAGGGATGGCAGGCCAGAGCAGCTCTGGAGATTAGCCTTCAACACACTCCTCCTTTAAGAACACCCCATCCAAAAACACAGACATCATTCACATTGATGCACACACTCTTGTCCCAATTTTCCAGGCCATACAGTAGAACTCGTGCAATATCAAAAGGTCTCCTGCTTGACCTTATTGGAGGCTATTAACTCCAACTCCAACTCCAACACATCTGCAGATTCTAATGGAAAAGAGGCATCGCCGACATATCTTCAGGAAACACGACCGACATTTTATTGAGGGTTTTTTTATTCACTATATTAAATACTGAGAATGTGTTTGTTTTGCATCCAGGTCTGCAGTTATTCATTATGATTCACCTTTTGGATTATTGAGATAGGGAGCTCTGTGGTATTGAGAAGAAACCAAATTGCTTGGGACGTCTGAGTCTTCACTGGTGGAATGGATTACGGAGCTTTAATAAAGGGGTTGGGACTTAAAATGGAGAGCTGGGAGTCAGGATAGATAATAATGAAAAGAATTGTGAGATTTGATTCAAGGCTCACGCAACCTCACTCACTCATTTGCCAAGCCACTTAATTCTTCTAGCCTGGGGCCTATCTCAGCCAACACTGGGTGAAGGTAGGGTTCACCTTGAACAGCAGGAAGACCATCACAGGGCCAACACACCCAACCATTCACACTCACACTCACACTTAGGGGCAATGTACAACAGCCAATTAGCCGAAAGTGCATGTTTTTGGACTGTGGAAGGAAACCAGAGTACCCTGCATGCACAGGTAGAACATGCAAACTCCAGAAAGAACACCCAAGCCCAAGACAAGAGCCCAGGACCTTCTTGCTGTGAGGTAAACATGCAAACCACTAAACCACTGTACCGCCCCTAATAGACCAGCTGAACTTTATCAGAGTTACTTTAATTGATGACGGGTGAGTACTGAGTATGTTTTAACACGAGTCTGAACATTATAGAGGAGTGTGAACAGTCATTATATTAGTTTTTTCATTCCTTTTTACCCAAGATATTTCCGTTTGTTTAATATAGAATATAGTGCTTATAGGTCAAGTTCAAGGTGGAAAATGTTCTGAAATTATTAATGTTGGGGATTTTTTTCCATCACAAAGCCTCGTGTGTAAACTTTATATAGTCACTGTATAACCTCATTGTGAAGTTTTCGTATCCAGGTGGCGGTGTGTCTGTCTCAGTAGTTTGAGAGCCAATGGTTTTGTCAATTCTACTATTCCCTTAACTTTGTCTAATTTAATAAATGGAATTCTGTTCATCTGCCTGCTTTTGCGTGGTTAAGAGTAAGAGGCATGGAACAAGACTCCTACTGCTGCTGAGCTGAGGTTACCCCTGTTTACAGAGCTCAGTGTAGGATTGGGAGTATAATCCACAAGGCGTCTGTACAACAGCAATTCACTGCAATTCCACCTGAAAGATGAGACAAATCAAGAGCTCAATGTGTGGTACTGTATTAATTCACAACAAGAGGGAAAGTGAGTTTACAGAAAGCAAATAACACTGTGTGAACATGATTATGGGATTTGGAGTGGTACTGGAGAAGACGTTTAAATAAGATCATAGTTTGCACAGAGAATGTCACAAAAAGGTTGAAAATTGTACAACACAGCATAGCAGGAGCGCTGAGATGAAAACGACAAATGTGGGGTAAAACTACCATACAAACATTCCCATAAACGGATCATCAACTACCCATCATAGACATGTACAGAGCATTTTTTGCTACATGCCAACTGTGCACAGTACGATTGCAACGATTAGTCGACATCATCAATTACATCAATGATAAAAAATTAATCAGCACAGAATTGTAATGTTGACACCTTGTAATGTAAAGCCCTGCTGTATGATAAGGTCACATACCACTCATTCTGACTCATTTGCCGAACCGCTTAATCATATTAGGGTCGCGAGGAGGCTGGAGCCTGTCTCACCTGACACTGGGCAAAGGCAGGGTACAATGTGAACAGCTCACCAGACCATTACAGGACCAACATGCATACACCCACTGACACTCACACCCACACCTAGGGGCAATTTGGAACAGCCAGTTAGCCTAATGTGCATGTCTTTGAACTGTGGGAGGAAACTGGAGTGCCCATGCAAGCACAGGGAGAGCAGGCAAACTCCACACTGGAAATACCTTCACCGAGCCTGGGACTCTAACCCATGACCTTTGTGCTGGAAAGCAAAGATATTAACCACTACACCACTGTGCCGCCCTAGCTTCTGGATTTTTTTCTGTAATGTTTAATTTTTGGAATGAAAAATAAGGACCTCCAAGCAGAATCCTTCCACAGGGCCGCTCAAAAACCTAAAAACACCCAGGACATGTGTTTAAAGAATAGGAAACCCACGACCAGCTGCCAGTGTTCACATGAGCTCAAACTGAGACATTACATTAAAGGATGGAAATGTAGGAACACTCTTGTCTTATCCACTGCTTCTGCATACAACCACACACGTGGGCACATCCACAGAGACACCGAATGGCGTAAACCTCGATTTAAAGGTCATTATGTTTTAACTGCCATGCTAATTCCCTTTGGGGAAGAGAACAGTCACCTTGTTGGGGGGAAGTGAGTGGTGGAAAGGACGCTAAACCCAGACAGTGAACATGGGGGTGGGGTCTCAGTGAACGACTATGCACAAGCCATTCATGCAGAATTGCCCAAAAAGAGAACATTATTTCTTATTTAACATGCTCACATCTTACCAAGGTTCTACACCATTATAAAGCCTTTATTTCTCATCAACATTTGTGTTTGTGTTCTAACTGCCAGAGCTAGAGACTAGTGAAGTCCTTCTCCCATTTCAACAGAGGATAATAAATAACAACAGGTCTCTGTTTGTTCTGATTCAGCCAAAGGATATTGCAGCAGATTGATATTATTATTGGATTAAAGGGGCATTTCATTATGCAAAAATTGCTCTTCTCTTATCAGACAGTCAAAATAAGCCATTGGAAAAATCTTCTACCCCGTGAAAGTGCTGGTCATCGTCCTTTTTTGTGCATCAGCAACAAAGGAGTTCTACATCCATACCAACTCTTTAAATGTCTGAGCATCCAACAATACTGTGGATGTGTATGCTCATTATTTTCTTGTGCACGGAGATTACAGACCCGACTGTTTTGCATGCGGCACGATTTGAAGCCAACCGTGTGTCATTTTGGTGAGACCACCACTGGGTATCAACTGCTCAGTTCCCTCCCTTGAGATGCTCTCCCAAGCCCTTGCTGTAGTCGCCTTCAGTTTGTTGGTCTTTCTGCCTTCACTTTTGTATTCAGTTAAAGCTTACTCAGTTCAGCTGACTGACTGGACCATTTAAGAACAATACTTTTCTCTGCCTTAAGTAGCTCTTGGGTTACTTGCCCCAATTCCAAAAATGTTGGGTCACTGTGTTAAATGTAAATTTAAAAAAAAAGAATGCAATGATTTGCAAATCTCATATAAACTCATATTTTATTTACAACCCTCACTCATTTGCCAAACCGCTTAGTCCTACTATGGTTGCAGGAGGAGTGGAGACTATCATGGCCAACACACAGCAAAGGCAGGTAACTCCCTAAACAGCATGTCAAACCCTCACAGGGCCAACACACACACACACACACACACACACACACACACACCCCCATTGACATTCACACCGAGGGGCAATTTAGCATAATGTGTATGTTTTTGGACTGTGGGAGGAAACCGGAGTACCTGGAAGAAACCCACACAAGCACAGGGTGAACATGTAAACTCTACACAGACACACCCAAGCCAAACCCAGGACCTTGTTGCTGTGAGGCAGACATGCTAACCTCTACATCACTGTGCTGCATATTATTCAGAACAGAACATACAAAACATATCAAATGTGGAAAGTGAGACATTTTTAGTATTTTATGAAAAACATTACCTCATTTTAAATTTTAATTTGATGGTAACAACACGTCTCAAAAACGTTGGAACAAGGAACCAAAAACTGGGACTAAAAAACAGCTCAATGAACATTTTACAACTATTTTTGTTAATTGATAAATGATCAGCAACATGATTGGGTATAAAAAAAACATCTGGGAAGATGTCCACCAATCTGCAAAAAACTGCACCTAAAATTTTTAGAATAATGCTCATTAATGTAAAATTAAAAGTTCAATTAACATCTACAGTACATAACATCAAAAAATCCTGAGAATCTGGAATGATCTCTGTACGCAAGAGACAAGGTCGAAAAAATCTATACAGGATGCCTGTGATCTTCAGGCTCTCAGGCAGCACTACGTTAAATACAGGCATGAGTCTGTCATGGAAATTATGTCATGGGCTCAGGAACACTTCCAAAAATCATTGTCTATGAACACAATTCGGTGTGTTATTCACAAATGCAGATTAAAGTTAATTCATTCATTTTCTAAACCACTTATTCCTAATTAGGGTCACGGGGAGGCTGGCGCTCATCTCAGTCGACGCTGGGCGAGGGCGGGGTACACCCTGGACAGCTCGCCAGGCCATCACAGGGCCCAGATTAAAGTTCTATCATGAAAAGAAGAAGCCATGTGAACGTGACCCAGGGAATCCACCATAAAAGAGGAGAGGACCATCCAGCATGTTCATGCATCAGTGCTGAGTTAAACGCCTGTATTTCTGTGAACTGCATTCACTATACAGTGATTTCTGGAGTTGTTCCTGAGCCCGTGCAGTGATTTCCATACAACTTTGGGCCCGAAAATCAGGAGCATCTAATATTGATTTTTGGCTTTGTCCCTTAAAGACTTCTATAGATTATTTAAATCTTTTGATGATATTATGTTCTATAGATGATGAGCTTTTTAAAGTCATTATTCAAAAATGGATCCACAATTTGTAGGTGCAGGTTTTTCGGTTGTTTTTTGTTTGTTTGTTTTTTGTTTTTTTTACAGATGAGTGATCTTCCAGGTGCTCTTTTTATACACAATCATGTTACTGACCTTTTGCTAATTAACCAAATTAGTTGTAAAATTGTAATACTCAAGCTCTTTCTCTTTATACCACTTTTTTGATACATGTTGCTGCCTTCAAATTCAAAAATAATGAAAAAAGAAGCCAAAAAAGCCATACTTAACCATGAAACTTTCAGTCAATTATTGTTACATTTTGGCCTGACTGTGTAAAAATGGCTGTAGGGTTTAAAATGCTAATGAAATTTTTTTTTTAAACCCTTAAATTACAGCCAGAATTCTACACGTTAATCATATACTGATTGATTACTTCCTTTCAAATCCATGATGGTGGTGTATGAAGCCAAACTTGCAAAAATTGTTCAATATTTATGTATCCATCCAGAATACACTGAGAAGAGCCACCTCATTCATTCATCATACTTAAGTCTTACTTCACTTACTATCACATTTTCATATTTGGATTAGTGGCAATAATTCCAATGACACGCAAATGTCATCATAAATCAACAAAGAGCTGAACAGACTAGTCTGTACCTTCAATTTAAAAAAGGAAAGTGTTTGCAAACATCCAGCCCTTTTACAAGTGATAAAACTCCAATGGCAGTAAAGACATGTGGACATTAAAGCTACTGTCAACATTTGAGAACAAAGACATGTACAATTCTCTACTGAAAAATCTCCTTCGTCCTCTTATGAGCTGAGCTTCATCTTCGATCTCTCACACAGAGTACATGTAGCTGAGGTGTTATGGCCGCCTGAGTTAGAGAGGCTCATCCAAAATTTCTTTACCACTAAACAGCTGCCCATTAACACACCACCCTTTTACTGACCTATGGTTTTATTAGACTGTCCATCATCTCTCAGAGTCAGGCAGAAAAATGAACTTTTCTTCAGCATGTTTGCATCTACAGCCTCTGGATAGAGATTCTCCCATGGAGGTAATCCTGCTTTCCACAAAAGAAAAATTATTTGGCTTCAATTAGAGCATCTCCTGGGGTACTCCTCATGGGCCCATTACCTGCCATAAATCCAAATGCTTTACGATAAGGTGCATAAAATGAGTCATCCATCTGGCCAGTAAATAAGACCCTGTCAGTGGCATGATGCTAAGCCCAGATCGCAGCACTTCCTCTCTGAATATACTCTCACAAGGCTCCATGTCAACAGAAACAGCGCTAAAAGGCTTATGATAAAAAAAAAAAAAACAGAGTGTGCACACTACATCCCTCTGGACGTTACTGGTAAATCCGTACAAACTACACTCTGTTGGCCTTTTCATATATACACTGCTTTCACCTTCAGATGTCTAACAGAAGCATACAGCTTTGTGCCTATTCAGATGTGGTATTTAATTCGATTTGTGATTGTAGTTTGCTGTATTGCCTAGAATCCAAGTCCTAGTTGAAAATAACCAACCCTATAGCATGATGCTGGTTGTGGGGCCAGTGTAGGGGTTAGGGTGTGCCTCTGTCAATCCAGCAGTATTAAAAGGCCACCACTAAACTGAGATTTCAGAGACGAGTCCCAATCCGGAGTCGGTAGTGAACTTGCGGCCTTTCACTTAACTTTTTCCCTATTTAATAGTGAAAAGTTAAGGGAAGGCCGCAAGTTCACTACCGACTCCGGTTTGGGACTCGGTTCTGAAATCTCGAAAGCTGATTGTCTGAGATGAATTTCTCAGCATTCATGTAACAGGAGGAGAAGAAGAAGAGGCTGGGATCCGAATCCGAGTCAGTAGCGACACCTCGTGGCATTTTCCTGAAATCTTTCCCTATTTTTCCTTATTGTTTTATTTTTCGATGAATATTTTTAAAAAATCCGCGATGCACTGAAGCCGCAGAACCTGAAGCGCGATGTAGCGAGGGATATGTATATAGATATATATGCAAATATATGGCATCTTTGGTTTACAGCATTTCTTTGTATGTATGCACACATACTCAGACACACATACACACACACAATATAATATCTCAAGCAGCTCTCGTTGATGGACATGAGGACTGAAGGCCTGTGAGTGCTGATCCCACACAAGAGCACAAATTGCTGATTAATTTAAAGCGGGATATGATAAACACAGTCCATTTCAGATTCCTGCATACGTGTAGCTGCAGACCAGTCACAGTACACGACCCGTCGACCCCCATTCACCATTAAAGTACCTAGAATGGGCACATGAGCATCAAAACCAGACCATGGAGCAATCACATTTTCTCTTACATCACATAAACTGGGTGTGTGTCACTTTCAAGATGAAAAGATGGAATAGGATGGACTGTGAGAGGAAAGGAGGTTATGTGAAGTGGAATGATGTTCTACTGGGAAACATTGGGTCCTCGATTTCATGTGCATGTTACTTCAACACGTACTGTCTACCTAAAAACTGTTATATATGAAGTACACCCCTTTATGAAAATGGTGCTCCCAAACAGCAGTAGGCTGTTTCAGCAGGAAAATACACCCCATCCTACTGAAAACTCTTCAGGGATGATTTGAGGATAACTGGCCTAAAAATTCCCATCTGAAGGATGTTCTGGATAACACACTCCTTTATAATTATGCTGCTCCCTAACAGCGGTAGCCTCTATGGGATATTCTGGAAAACAAGTCCAAACCATGGCGGCCCAAAATTCAACTTACTGGAATTAAAGGAAATACCAGATATCACAGCATACCATCAGAGGTCTTGTAGGGACCACGCCTTAAAGCTGTTTTAATGACATGAGTAAAACCTGCACATTAACAGGAAGGTGGCTCTATGTAATGACAGATCCATGTATCTATATATTGTTATAGCTGATCAGTGTAGACTTTAAACTTTAGGAGAGGTTAAATTAACAATCTGACACATCCTTAAAAAGAAGAAATATGTCATCTCCATCATCCCAGATAAGATTTTATAATTTGATGAGACGCAAAAAGAAAGAAAGAAAATATAATATCAACAGTACAATGTATATAATATACCAACCGTCATTAAAAAAAATGTAAAAAAAAAAAAAAAAAAAAAAAAGTAGAGGTAGCAACAGCCAAACAAAGGGCATACAATGACTTATATACTAGGTTGGACAGCAAGGAAGGAGAGAATGATTTATACAGGCTGGTGAGACAGAAAGATAGAGATGGGAAGGATGTGCAGCAGGATAGGGTGATCAAGGACAGAGATAGGAATGTATTGACAGACACTGGAAGTGTGAAAGGAAGATGGAACGAGTACTTTGAAAGGTTGATGAATGAGGAAAACCAGAGAGAGCGAAGAGTAGAGGAGGTGACAATTATGGTAGCAAAGATGAGTAAGGATGAAGTTAGGAGGGCACTGAAGAGGATGAAGAGTGGAAAGGCAGTTGGTCCTGATGATATACCTGTGGA
>JAQNCB010000015.1:23275615-23296531 GCA_030068295.1 Euristhmus nudiceps | reverse complement strand
TCTCTCTCTCTCTCACACACACACACACACACACACACACACACACACACACACACACACACACACACACACAAATACATAGTAAGGGTCATTTCTGAAGCATTAAGGTCAATGTAATGCTTCATCAGGGCAAACGTTCCTGCTCATGCTTCTGGTCTACACCATGTTATCCAGTTCAACACAGACAGGTTGCTCGAGCAGCTGCAGATCTTACCAAACATGTTAGAGAGTGGACTTGTTTGTATGGTGCATAAAACCTTCATTATAAAAAACAAATAAAAAAGTACAGACATTGCAACACTCAGTGTGAATGGAAGAAAACCACTCTGGACAGGTATGAAAAAAAATCAATCCCCTGGAGGGTTGCGGTGATTAAGCCAACATCTTCTGACAGACTGGTTCTCTTCTCTATGAATAGGTCCACATCACAGCATTAAAAGTACAGTTTAGCACTCCACACCTCACACTCAATATCCATCTCAAGCCCAAAATCTACCATGAAGTGCTAACACTCTTAAAGCTCGACTTTCAACCACTCACTCACTCATTTGCTGAACCGGTTGATCCTATTAGGGTCACAGGGAGGCTGGAGCCCATCTCAGTCAATGCTGGCTGAAGGTAGGGTACACCCGAAACAGCTTTCCAGACTATCACATGGCAGCATACACATACACACACACACAGACACACAAAACCATTCATTCGCACACCTAGAAGAAATTTGGAACAGCCAATTAACCTAATGTGCATGTCTTTGGACTGTTGGTGGAGGCCAGAGTACACTGAGGAAACCCACACAAACACAGGGTGAACACTCTGACTCCACACGGACACTGTCTTACTGAGCCTGGGACTCAAACCGAGGTGGACATGCCTCCCGGGGCTCTGATCTGCATTTTGTAAATCAGCCATACAAACATTCAACACAGATACACCATGATGTCATCATAATGAATAATCTATGAGAATAATCTGTGATTGGGTGCAGGGCCTGACTGCTATACGCTAGTGTGTGAATTCTCTGTGGTCTTGTTACGGAAATGCTTCATACTTTGAGTTACCTTCCATTTAAGGTTTCCTCTGAACATAAACTGTATATCAGAATCCATCTGAACCACACACACACTGTGAACCAGCACAATGGTGAAATAACATTAACACATCAATGTCACCTTTTACAGCTGAACACACTCAAGGTTCAGTCTCCATCTACCTAGCCAGTCGTTCTCCACCCACCCACCTACACACTCAAGATCACTCTCTCCACCCACTCATTCACTCTTCACCCACTCACTCTCCTCCACCCTCCAACTCACCCATTCTTTCATTCATTTGACGAACCACTTAATCCTATTAGGGTTGTGGGGAGGCTGGTGTCTGTCTTGGGGCAGGCATAGCCTAACGGTTGGAGAAGCAGCTTTGGGAACGAAAGGTCACTGGTTCAATTCCTCCACCTTCATGGCTGAAGCGCCCCTGAGCAAGGCACCTATCCACCGACTGCTCTCTGAGCACCACAATGTGTGTAGCAGCCCACTGCTCCGAGTGTGTGTGCACTCACTGTTTACGTGTGTGCGTATGCGTGTGCTCACTTTGGATGACTAAAATGCAGAGGCAATAATTTCCCTTGTGCAATTAATGCACTCTCTCAGAGTCGGCTGAGATGGGTGGCAACCTCCAGGCAACCCTAATTAGAATTAAGCGTTTGAGAAATGAATGAATGAATAAAAATCTCAGCTGACTCTGGGTGAAGGTGGGGTACACCCTGAACAGTACCGCAGTGCAAATACACAACCATTTACACTCACATTTACACTGGGGAAATTTGGAATAGTAAATTAGGGGTTTTTTCTCTTTTTATTATGGGAGGAAACCAGAGTACCAGGAGGAATCCCATGCAAATACGGAGAGAACATGCAAACTCCACATGGAAATGCCCTCACTAAGCCAGGGACTTAAACCAAGAAAAATGTTCACATTCCTTTGTACTTTATAAAATTCCTACTTTTACTGTGTAAAGCTGCTTTGCAACAATGTCAACTGTAAAAAGCGCTTATACAAATAAAACTGAATAGAAGTAAACCCAGGACCTTTTTGCTGTGAGTACCACCTCCACCCCTCACTCCACCGCCAACACACAACTATCTACCTGATTGCTAAGCAGGTCGATGGGGATTGAGTCTGGACACCGTGCTGCACATCCCATAATTTGAAGCCTGGTCCTATCACAATGGCCAAATAATTGCCCCACCATCTGATTATTTCCTTGACTGCGATTAGTTGCTGTAATTAATGTGCGCTTTTTAGCATAAGAAAAGACAATTCTTAGAGCGTTTTCATGGTTCCAGTGCAGCTCACTTTCTCTCGACTCACCTCTCCTCTGCCTCTGACTGACACGGAGGCGGAGCCGAGCGGGATACCTCTTATTGTGGTTCAATGGCAGGATAAATTCTGAATAAAAATACCATGACAACATTATGGTTAATCATGATAGTTTCCAGGACAATATATTGTTTAATTAAAAACTAACTGGTGACAGGCCTATTTAAGACAGTTTTCTTACTCTTTTTAGTTCTGATATACCGCTCACCTTTGCTAATCTTTAGGTCATTCGCTGGACATGAAATATTATGATCTCAGTACTACAGTAAACAGTGGGGGTGTTTGAAAACTTTTGGCCATTGGTATAATTCACAGCTAAACAACTGAGCCTCCAGAAACAAGGATAATGAGTTTAACCAACAATATTGAAAATATGAGAAATATAAAAGTCTGTACGATGTTTCTGATCTTTTTACTCATAAATAAAGCAGTGTGTGTGTGTGTGTGTGTGTGTGTGTGTGTGTGTGTGTGCGCGTGGATGTCTGGGTATACATGCATGTGTGCATGTGTGCCTGTGTGTGTGTATGTGAGCATGCGTGCATGTGTGTGTCTGTATTTGTGTGCGTGTGTGCGTGCATGTGTCTGTCTGTCTGTGTGTGTGTGTGTGTGTGTGTGTGTGTGTGTGAGTGTGTGCGCGCGTGCGTGCGTGTGTGAGACATAAATAATGTATAAAATGTGTTTTGTAATTTTGTCACTGCCATTAAAGACACATTTAATCCTGTCAGTGTGAAGCACGTACATCAGCATGCATGTACACATCACAGCAAGAAGGTCCTGGGTTTGAGTCGCAGGCTCATCGAGGGGCATTTCAATGTGAAGTTTGCATGTTCTCCACATGCTTGTGTGTGTTTCCTCTGGGTACTTCAGTTTCCTTCCACAGTCCAGAGGCATTCACATGAGGCTGGCTGTTTTAAATTGCCTCTAGGTGTGAGTGAGAGTGAATGGTTGTATGCATGTGTTGATCCTGTGATAATCTGTTGAGCTGTTCAGGGTGTGCCATGCAGTGTCAGCTGATATAGGCTTTAGCCTCCCTGTGACCCTTGTAGGTTTTAGCGGTACAAACACATACACCCTCTCTCTCTCTCTCTCTCTCTCTCTCTCTCTCTCTCTCTCTCACACACACACACACACTTTTTTGATTTATGATCATTACAAATGGTGATAATTAAATCTCTTATTATTATGGGGGGGTTAGAACTGAATAGTTCACTATATTTGGTAGCATTAGTACTTTGCACATAGTATAAAGAAGAAAAGATAAGACAGATCATTACGTACAGACTCAGCCCTAACGTTCACTGAAACAGGCTTTAATCAGTGTCTGGGGAGGCACTAAATATTAGCGTGAGCAGGGTGTGCACTCTACATCCAAATTATCTTAATGATCCAGATTTGTTATTGTGGATTATTTTATCAAGTACACAAAGAACCTTGGAAGGCGGTTTCCTGCTGGCCACGATCCGAACCCTTCCGACTGGTCCTTTTAGATTGGTACCCACAGACTTGCCATCTGGCCGGTGTGAACGATTACCACGGCAACAGCCAAGTGACCTGAGACCAGCGGGAATCAAGGTCGCAGAGCCTGCTCGGTCTCCATTCCGTGTCATGTTTATGCTAGTGAGGAATCTTCAGTGATTAAAAAGTAAAGTTTTCTTCTCTCGGTTCAGAAAATAAATATATGCAGCTACAAGACCTGAGTCAATATGATCACCCACAAAAGGCACTGAGTAATGAGAAATCTCGATGAGCACTCATTCACTCATTTGCTGAACCACTCAATTCTACTAGAGTCGCGGGGAGGCTGAAGCCTATCTCAGCCAACAGAGGGTGAGGGTTGGGTACACCCTGAAGAGCTCACCAGATCACCACGGGGCTAAAACACACACAAAACCATTCACACTCACACTTAGGGACAATTTGGAACAGCCGATTAGCCTAGTGTGCATGTATTCGGACTGTGGAAGGAAACTGGACTACACAGAGGAAACCCAGTCAAGCACAGGGAGGACATGCAAACCCTACACAGAAATAGCCTCACTAAGTCCAGGCCCAAAAGCACCGCTGCATTTTCACTCTTCGGAAAGATCAACTCTTCTCAACTGGGAACGTTATGGAACCCCTGTGGTATGGTAGCAGTATAGCAGTTGGCTTTTAACTTATTATAATTGGAGGGCAACTGTTTCGACACATAAGACACACAAATCCCAGACACAAATATCATCTGACACAGCCATATGCAACACTGCAAACCAACACAGACAAAAGAGGGTAATAAATCAACTGTCGGCCACAGATCCCCCACTTATTCCCCCACTGGTCGATACAAGTAGACTATTTCCACCCAAGGGGTCTAAGGTTAGAGCACAACAACTGACAAGAAAGATAATATACAATTTTTGGGGAATCCAGGACTGCAATCAGAGCTCTGCAATGGATTTCTGATGCAAATAAATTGCCAATATGACTCACTGCTATGGTTTCATAGATCACTACAATAGGTCTGTTCTCTCCAATCTTTCATGGGCTACACTTCAGGATAATACACAGATCTCTGTGAAGTTAAAATTGATACAGTACAAAATAAACACACTGGCTATGATGTCCAACAAGAGAAATACGGGGCGAATAGTAGTCAGAAGATCGTCCACCACGTGCACCATTTAAAATGCTTTTGTTTCACCGCACACACACCAGCACAAAAAAAATGTTCAATCAAAAATTTATTATCGCTCTACTAAAGGTCATCACATTTAGTATCATATAATTTAACCTACAATTTATCCATAATTTATTCCAGTTCATTCTCTTTTATACACTGTTCCTTCAGTACATACACACTCAGTATGCAGTTATACAGACAGACAACTTTACACTTTGTGAGAATTGCAGTCGGGCTTCGACAAGATTATCCGTGCGTGTGTACTTTTCAACTGTATAAAACAAATATAAATAAAAATAACACAAAATGCAAAGTTAGACAAATTAATATGAATAAAACTCTTGGAGTAAATTGAAGAGAAGACTTTGGAGTGTGTGTCGTGGAGTAATCACTCATCTTGAGTTGAAAGAATAAATAAATATCTGATACTTAATAAATGTTATTTTGAATCTAAAATTCACAACCTCATTTAAAAGCGCAATATGTTTGGTGACATGTCGGAACAGGCTGCGGTTTCGGCAAGCACCTCGATGCAAACTCAATGTAATATGAAAGAAAGAAAAGAAAAATGAAGGATGCTGACAGCACATTCAGGAACTGCAATTCAGTTCGCCTTGAGTCGTCATGAGGTGCAGGTGAGCGCATCAATAACCCGGACCAGGTGTGACCTCGACCCACTCACAGAACAAACTAAAGCCCTGAGAGCTCCATGTGCAAACGTGTGCATTCTTTAAATGCTGATTTTTTTATTTATTTTTTTTTAAGGTGGATTTACACACAAATGAGCAGCGTGGAAGCCCTGCAGCATGCGGATGGTTCACAGCTCTGGGGATGTTTCTGGGGTCAAGCTCGGATTCCAAATAAAGTTCCAGAAAATGACCTGCACCGACCCAGGGCTTCCATACACCTGGGGTTTCATTTATTCATTTATTTATTTTAATGAGAATGTGATTCGAGGTAACCTGTGAATTGTAATAAATGTTTACGTTGATTGTATTTTTAGATATTTTGAATACATTTCTGCTGGTATTGTTAAATGTACTTTTTATAACTGTTATTTTTTTTAATCCATGTGTTTCTGTCATTCTAGAAGTATGGACCCCATGAAGCGTAACTGTGCTTTATTTAACAGTTATCCAAATGAATAAAAGAAAGAAGAGTGCGTATAATCCTGACTCAAACACTTACTTAATTCCGAGCTTCGTGAGAAGCACCGCTCACCGTTCTCTATGGGTTCTCCGTGTAAGATACTCTTCTGTCCACCGGAGCAACCTCGGTGTCGATACGTCTGCGGACACGGAAACACACACGGTCGCGCGCTGCTTCTATCACACACATCTGAACTCACATACACACGCGCGCGCGCGCGCGCGGCCACACACCGTGTCCTCTACGCCTGGCTTTTTTCCCCCCTCCGTGCTCCCGTCATTTCTCATGTTACAGGATATCAATCACGCGCCTCAGACGGTGCGCCCGCGCGGCCCGGGCTGATTTACAAACATTAGCAGGGAATGAAATTACACAGTCGCTGGCCGAGCACAGCTCACAATGCGGGGAGAAAAGGGCATATACACACAGACGCGCGCGCGCGCCCTGGAAATTGCCATACAAAACACTAGCGTTTATTCTGCGTGATATCACTGAAACGCAACCCCGGGGCTCGTGACCAAACCTTTTGTCTGTCCGCGCGGGTCACCGCATTATTTACGCATAGCAAAAAAAAAAGCCCCTAAACTGCGCAGAAGCTGTAAAGCTCCTATAGACTGCTATTTAATTCAGTTTATTCCTGTATCATGCACGAGGATGCGGGGCAGGGCTTCTTCCAGCATCATCCGGATGTTTTTCCCTCTTATTACACCAGGAAACAAAGGCTGAAGGTTGAGATAGATGAAGGGAATCTATTAAACTTATAACCCCTATTTACAACGAAAACAAAACGGAAAGTGGGGCTACCTGTGCACGAGTTCCCCTTCACTTCATCCGAGAAATAAAAATAAACAAAGTTGAATAAGAACTTTTCCTCCGACCTTTAATGATTTAGTGCAGCTGTAGAAATGAATCCAAACGTGCTGTATTTACGCATGGTTCGAGTTCAATCAGCGCATCATGTGAATGATAGAAATGATAAAGGAAGAAAGAGGGAGAGAAAAGCAGCATGTCGGATTAAACACACGCGTCTGCTCCACATCGGATCAGAATAAACGCCTTTTAAAAAGTTAAGCGCACACACCAACAGTCGAGAGAGGATTCAAAGTTTCCAGTCGGAAGCAAGTCGGATGAGAAGCGGATGAAATGATGAGGAAAGAGGAGAGAAAGGCTCTGGAAAGCGGTGCGTGTGGAGCGGCACGCCGCTGCTCTCTCCTCCCCGCTCCGTTCCGCTCCTCTCCTCTCCGCCGCTGATCGATGATTGAACCGAACAAAGGCACAACACGATCAATTTCTAATAACTATCAGTGCAACCGCTTTGCTTGGCTGTAAAAAGTCGAGCCCAAAGCAAAAATCCTTCTTGTTGAGCGGAAATGTTGGTAAATGTCTGGGTACTGCAGTGAGATGAGAGAGAGATGACCTACCTGCAGCCGCCGGAGATCAAATTTCTTCCAATATTGAAACATCGATCCCACATCGGCGGCCATCTTGGGGTACATTGAGGAGATTTTTTTGCACCGGCTACAATAAATATATGGGCTGGATTCCCCTCGTTAAGCACCGCTGACGCTCCTCTGCGTAAAAAAAAAACAAACGTGATGAAAACACAACCCCCTTTAAAAAGCAAGAAAGTTAGAGAGAAACACAGAGTGACAGTAGAGTAGAAGAGAAGAAATGAATAAAAGTAAACGCACTCGGGTGGTGCGGCCCGGGGATCACCGGCTCAAGTGCACTTCATCTGGGAAACTTATCGATAATGACGTAACGCACTGATCAGTAGGGTCGAATATACTACAACAGAAAACACCATCAACACAGCATCAACAACACAACTAACACAACATCGACACAATCAGCAACAGCACAAAACAACCATTTACTCAATCAACACACCTTCAACACAGTCAATCATTCACACAACATCAACTCAACCAGCAACACAAACAACACAACCATCAACACAATAGAACACCATCAACAAAACGATCAACACATTCAACACAATAATCAATATAACATAAAAACAGCAACATGAATGCACTTAACACGTCAACACAATATCAACACAACCATCAACGTAACAATCAACACAGTGAACACAATCAACACGACCATCAATACAATCGTCGACAAAATCAACAGAACCATTACAATACACTGATCAAGACGATGGATATAACTACAACTACACAATAGTACATCAACACTATAAACACAACCATAAACAAAATCAACACAACATCAACACAATCCATACACTAATGCAAGCAATACAACCATTAATAAAATTAGCAATCAACACATGAATACAATAGCACAACATCGGCACAACCATCAAATCATCAAAACAAATCAACACAGCCATCAACACAACATAAACATTATTAACACAGCCATCAACACAGCATCAACATTACCATCAACATAACAACACAATAGCATAACATCAACACAACAAAACAATTATTGCAACCATCAACACAAAATCAACACAACATAATTAACACAACATTAATATGATATCAACACAAAAACATCACCACAATCAAGACAGCGTCAATACAACTATCAACATAATAATCATCACAATCAACACAACCATCAACACATCAACATAACACATTAACACAGCCATCAACATAATAATCATCACAATCAATCCAACCATCAACACAACATCAACATAACACATTAACACACCCATCAACATAATAATCATCACAATCAACACAACCATCAACACAACACCGTCACAATCAACACATTCAACTCAATCCTCAATACAATCATTAATACAACCACCAAAGCAGCACTACCATCAACACAAAATCAACACAACAGAATTAATACAACATTAATATAAAAACACAACATGACCACAATCAAGACATCAACACAACCATCAACATAATAATAATCACAAATCAACACAACCATCAACACACCAACATAATAACACATTAACACAAACATCAACATAATAATCATCACAAATCAACGCAACCATCAACACAACATCAACATAATAACACATAAACACAACCATCAATATGATAATCATCACAATCAACACAACACATACACAGAAACATCACCATCAACACATTCAACACAATCATCGATACAATCATTAACACAACCACCAACACAGTCATCAATATAACGATCAATACAATCTACACAACCATATATTGATCAAGACAATGAACACAACCATCAACACAATCAACACAACCATCAACACAACACCAACATCAATGCATTTAACATAACATCATCCCATCTACACAACCATCAACACCACTATTAACATACCCATCAACACAGTCAACACAATCACCAACATAAATATCAACACAACCATTAACATACTCATCCACACATTCATTAACACAGCCATCAACACAGCCATCAACACAAAAATAATACAGTAGCACATCCACTACATTGGCACATCCATCAAACCATCAACACAAGATCGACATAAACATTATCAACACTGCCTTCAACACATCAACACACTAGCACAACATCAACACAACAAAACAATCAACACAATCATTACAACTATCAACACAAAATCAACACAACAGTATTAGCACAACCATCAACACCAACATAAAATCAACACAAAAATGTCACCACAATCAAGACAACTTCAACACAACCATCAACATAAGCAAAACATCAACACAGGATCAACACTCCATAAATATTAACACAATCATCAACACAACATTATCACAACTATCAGCATACGCACGCAACATCAATACAACCATGGGCAACAACAATACAATATTAACACAACAGCACAGTCAACACAAGCCGCAACATAACACAACCACTAACAAAACCATCAATATAGCATCAACAAAATCTTCAAAACAACTGTCAACACAATCACCAAGCACAACAACACAATAGCACATCAACATAACTATCAAACAATCAAATCCTCAACATAACGATCAACACATCAAACACAACAGCATAAACATACTTCACACAACATCAACACAAAATCAACACAACAACATTAACACAATCAACAACCATCAACATAATGATCAACACAACGCAACAATATCAACGCAATCAACACAACTACATCAACAGAACTGTCAACACAAGATAAACATACTCAACACAACCATCAACACCACACCAACACAATAATATCAAAAAAATCAACACAACTATCAACACCACATTAACTCAATCAACCATTAACATAACATCAATACGGTCATTAACACAACCATCAACACAACCAACACATTTAATGACACAATCAACAAAACATCAATGACGCAGCATTCAACAGACCATCAACAAAATATCAACATAACAACATCATTAACACAACCATCAACACAACAACTAATACTTTTAATTCATTAAATGCCTAATAATGTTAAATAAAGTTTTATGGTTAACTGACAATTTGATCTGAAATATAAACAAATACAAACTGTTTTTGATTGTTTAAATACAACAAACTAATAAACCTCTTTTATTGAACAAACCTGATGGTGATGTTTATATTTATATGGGATTGTGGAAGTTGCTTACTGTGTAGGCTGCATAGCCATCAGCGTTTTTCTGCCCTGCGATGGCCTGGTGAGCTGTCCAGGATGTACTCTGCCCTTGCCCAGACTCGGCTGAGATGGGTGCCTGCCTCCCCGCGTCCCTAATTAAGTGGTTCAGAAAACGAATGAATGAATGAAGTTGTTTACGATTTTGATTATTATTATTATAAGTAGTAGTAGTGGTAGTAGTAGTAGTATTTATTTATTTTAATTTATTTGTTTATTTATTCCAATCATGACACAGTACTGACTTAACACACTAAATCAGTATCAAGATTTTCTTTTCATAATCCAATACATGATTGGAAAGGAGTAGGAAGAAGAAAAACTTATAATACCGGCCCCTTTCTTAAAATAAACAGACATTGGGATTAGATGCTCTGACAGTTACCAAAAAAGAAAGAAAGTCACTGACCAATAACAATCAACACCATGTAACTAACAAACGTTGTTATAGTCTTGCAGAGACTTGAATAAAAAAAGAATAAAAGGGAAAAAGGAAAAAGAAGAATCCAAAATTCATAAATGAAATTATTTTTCTATCACTTACAAAATAATTTCATATGAATTACTTATTCGTTTCTTATACATTTTATTTCACTGAAAAATATTTGTACAATTCTTTTAATCATTTAATAATAATAATAATAATAATAATAATAATAATAATAATAATAATAATAAAGGAAAGATTAAGACACCTGCGCATAATTAAAAATTTATGTTACTGTCCTGATGATTTTTCACTAGAATACAGACTTGTTTACCATATCAGTCGTTTCCATCATTTCAATGATCAATATAAAAACTCTATTTTTACCTTCACTTGCTCCCTCTTGTGGAAGACCTTTAATTAATGCTGTGGGAAGGGGGGTGTACCATCAGCATCTTCGTTCCCAAGAATAAAAAGTGTTCTGACAGTGAAGCAGATGTAGACAAGGCAGAGACTGAATGTCACTAAAGCATAGACTATTTTAAAGCTTTTAGATAGAAAGTGAGCAGATTCAGAGTGCACACTATTAGATGGAAGATTCTGATAAAATATGGATATCATATATATAAATATATATATAATCCCGCAAAGGTAGTTACAAATTGATTTGATAATTTTTAGATAATATACAGTTCTCATTGTTAAACACTTTGATAGGTTGTGAGAAATTATACAGGAACACATCTGTCATTTTTCTTTTTGTTATTAATGCCAAACTGGGCCTAGGAGTCAACTGTTTCTTTAGCTTGAAATGCTAAATACATTTTATAAACACCCTAAGGGACATATTATAGGGGCTTATTAAAAGTTTCAGTTTTATTGCCTTTTATTTATGGCTTCGGGGGGGAATGCACTGCATCAGTCTCATAAGAAGGCAATAATGTATCCTGTTTTCATAGGGTTCATTGTTAAATTTGAAATTTAAATAAGTGTTGATATGCAAGCAGGATGCATCTGTGCATATTACTTTTGCTCGGATGTAAATGTGAAAATATTTCGAAGGTGCTTCTTTCACCACCCCCATATCATTTGCAGAGAACAATGAAACAATAAGAGTTGTAAATTTTTAGCTTTCAGACTGGTGTTGCCGTACTTACTATAGAACAGGAGTCATTAGGGTTTGGTGATATGAAATGGTGAAGAAATCTAAATAAATTACAAATACTGACCATTTGGGCACATAAATAACTGACAGGCCGATGAAATATAATTCATTCATTCTTTCATTCATTAATTTTCTGAACTGCTTTATCTTTATTTGGGTCATGGGGAGGCTGGCGCCCTTCTCAGCTGACTGAAGCGAGGGCAGAGTACACCCTGCACAGCTCATCAGGCCATTGTAGGGCAAAAACTCACTGACAACAACCCAATCACCTACTCTTTATCAACAACAGCAATGGTTCTCCTACATGCCTCACCACAGGCTGTGAGAGACATGGCTGGCCTTTGATAGCCCAGTTAGCTGGACTGGGGAACAGCAGTGACAACTTGATGATAGTGGGGCTTGAACCCCTATCCTTAGGATCAGAAAGCCAGCATCCTACCATCGGGCCACAACTGGCCCCAATTAAATATATCTCATCTAATTTCTCAAACTGCCTAATCCTACTAGGATCGCAGGGAGGTTAAAACCTATGTCAGCCAAATACTGGACGAAGGTGAGGAAAACCCTGAACAGCAATTTCCAATACATGACAGTATCAACACACACAAACACGCACACACACAACCATTCACACTCACACCTTGGGGCAATTTGAAAAAAAAAACCCCCAAAAAAAACAGCCAAGTAGCACAATGCGCAAGTCTTTGAACTGTGAAAGGAAACCGGCATGCCTAGGGGAAGCCCATACAATCATGGGGAGAACATGTAAACTCTACAACACCCAGAAACGCCCTCGCCACGCAAGAGACACGAACCCTCAATCTTATTGCTGTGAGGTTGATGTGCTGACCATTGTGCGTCCCTCTGATTAAATATTTGTGTACATATACAGTGTAAATTATAAGACTGCAGAATGCAGAAAACATGGACATTTGATTATAACTGAAAAACCATCGTTTAATGCAGGGGTGCCCAAACTTTTTCCTGTGAGGGCCAAATAACGTTTCCCTTCTCTGACAGGGGGCCGGAGTCAGTTTGTAACAAAAAGTGTGACGATCGCAGAAGTATCTAAACGTAAATATTTATTGTGCTTTCCAGAAAGCCACACATAACCAAATGTTAACCCTTTCTCGGATCTTGACAGGAAAATAAATAACAACACTATTAATGAAATACATAACACTATTTATGTAATAAATAATAACCAAATAACCCTTTTCAAGTTTTTCACAGAAAAAAAGACCATGGAACATTAACTTTCTTGTAGACACCACTGTTTGCAGCTCTCTCTCATCAACTTCACTGTGAAAACCAGAAAGCAAGCAGGCGAATAAACCGAATTGATACAACACCTACCAACACAATACATTTCACTACCAGTATGGGTGGAGAACGGATTTTATGCCAGCCAGTAGATTTCATGATGATTATATTTGTTTGTACTCAGAATTGCTTGTTCAAGTCAGAAAACTAAGCTCACCTATACATGTTCATCAGTGTGAACTGTGCGCCTGCATCTAGCTGGTGAGAAGTTCAATGTCAGGTTCCATTTTAGTCACAGCCAGTCTCAAACACTGGACATGTTTATCTGTCAAGCTTGATCTCATCGGAGTTTTCAGGTGCTTCATGCGTGAAAAGGTTCGCTCACAGATATACGTGCTGCCAAAAAGTGTGGAAATACTGCGTGTTTTTTAATGTTCGGGTGCGTGTCGTTTGGGAGGGCGGCATAGAAATCAATGAGAATGTTGGGCTTGAATGCATCTTTCAGGACATCACAGTTCTGTAACTCGGCCAACTCAAACTGATAGGAAGGCTGGGCTTCATCGATGTTGGAAACAAAGTCGTTCTAGAAAGGCGGATATCTTTTGCATTAACATGAATCGGAATCAGAATCAGAATCAGAATCAGTTTTATTGGCCAAGTATGTGCACACATATAAGGAATTTGACTCCGGTCTTATGTAGTTCACGGAATCGCACACCAAACCCCGCCTTCAGCATTTTCAGCGCTTCCACACATTCTTCAGCTGGGAACGGGACCGCTGGGTTCTCTGCAGAGAGGTTTTGGGGAGCAGGAAGATGTTTGAACTTGTTCTTTTTCACTTGTTCCAAAAGAAGCAGTAACTTCACCTCAAATGCTTTCATGTGGGAATACATGTCGCAAATGAGTTTCCCTTTGCCTTGTCGTTGCAAGTTAAGGCTGTTCAGCATTTCTGTCACGTCTGTTAAAAATGCTCGGTGCCATTTCCATTCTGGATCAATCAGCTCGGTGACCGTTTTGTCTTTTGAATGAAGAAATGTGTTTATTTCAGGTAGCAGCTCGTAAAAACACCTCAAAACTCTGCCGCAGCTCAACCATCGGACCTCTGTGTGGTACAGCGCATCGCTGTGCGCAAACAGGGGCATGTCCAGGATTTTTTTTTGGTGGGGGAGTGGTTTCAGTTCGGGCACAGACTGCAGAAGGGTGGAATAGAATGTTACGTTCTATGCGCATACAAGTCTCAATCACGTGTCTAGACTGAAAAAAAAAATCATAATGTATCTCTGGTATTGTTCAGGGGGCCGGACAAAATGTGGAGACGGGCCGTATCCGGCCCGCGGGCCGTAGTTTGGGGACCACTGGTTTAATGTATTAGGAATTACACTTGGATTCTATTGATTGTCTCTTGAATCCAAAAGGTATGAAAAGCAATGTGTGTGTTGCAAGTGCATGCAGGTGACTAAAAGAACCATAACCGAGTCTCTTCAGTCATAGGTGTACCATTTCATACAGGGTTCACATTAGCCATTGGTATATAATAATGTGGGATAATAATTATTGTCAGGTAGGAGAGGTGGGACAGGAAGTCTCTTTCTCTCTCCTCTACTGGTAAGATGTACCCAGTACAACCTGTCGCATTAAGGGAGGAGGGGTGTCCCCATTGGGTTGGGCTGGAATGTGAGGCTCGTGGACACGCCCTGGTGCCATACAAAACAAACCCCGGCTATGGGCATATAGCACCATGGCCTTGTGGCCGTCAAGGGAGTGACAAAGGCTAAGGGAGACATCCCCTACAGAAAATCTGGAGTGGAGCCCTGAAGGCGGCCAGTCCTCACGTAGCAGCACTTCCCGGCAACTCCTGTATCCAAGTTGGTACCAACTATATCAGCTAGTCCCTTCCGTTGGACACTACCAGCAAGGCCGAGGAGGGGGATCTGTCGACTGGGCATCTCAGTTCCTCCACAACTTTGCCCTGGCCTGTGCCCTGGAGAGGTCACTCCAGTGTCCTCTTCTGTGGCAGCTCAATACGGGGAGATGCAGAAACTGGTTAAAAGCCCAGAGCTAATGGGCCTAATCTTGGGTGCCTGGGGCTGTCTCCCAATGGTGGGAGGGATCATCATGTCCCACTGGCTAGCTACCACCTGCCTTTAGCTGGGCTGCACCCAGCCAGTAAGGTGCTGGCCTGCCACAGTCCGCTTACTTTAATGGGTGCTTGAAGCATATGCCAAAAGCTGAAGTACGGACTGTAATCACTGCACCAGGTAACATCAAGAAACTGAAGCCGCCAGCGCTGAGTCTGGCAACCTGGAACGTCAGAACAATGTGTCCTGGCCTTGCTGATGACTTCCAGCAAATCAACGACGCCAGGAAAACTGCCATCATCGACCGCGAGCTGAGGAGGCTCCATATTGACATTGCAGCACTGCAAGAGATGCGCCTCCTGGGCAGCGGCAGCCTAAAGGAGAAGGACTATATGTACTTCTGGCAGGGACAGGTGCCTGACAATCATAGCCTGTATGGTGTTGGATTTGCTGTGCGAAACTCCCTGCTGTCCTTTGTTGAATTGCCATCCTATGGCACTCCACGAGTCCTCTCTCTCTCCGTGTCACAACCTTCTCTGGACCAGCTAACATCCTTAGCGCCTATGCTCTCGGGCTCTGCTCTTCAGCTGAAGTGAAGCATGCATTCTACGAGTCGTTCAAAGCCAGGATCTAGCAGATCCCTGCCAAGGAGCACCTCGTTCTGCTCAGGTGACTTTAATGCACAGATAGGGGCAGATCATGAATCTTGGCCACACTGCATTGGCCGTTTCGGCATCGGCAAGCTCAACGAGAACGGCCAACGCCTTCATGAGCTCTGCTCCTTTCATGACCGCTGTCTGACCAACATATTCTTCTCCACCAACCTCTGTCATCGAGTGTCCTGGAGACATCCAAGGTCTCACCACTGGCATCAGATGCACTTCATCATCACCAGGAGATCCCTGCTGAACCAAGTGCTGTTTCCACAGCGCTGACTGTGTTATGACTGGGAAAAATCACAACAAAGATCACAACAAAGCAAAGGAAACTAAAAACAAATGTATTCTTCAACAAAAGTTCTTCAAAACAATATCCACTATTTAATTCCTAATAACACATTAATATCACTATTTAACTGTTCACAAAAAAAACTCTGCACTGCTCTCTACTGCTGTCTGCTCTCCTGTGCTTTAAATCACAGCATTTATATAGAATAGCAATCTTGGGAAAGATCCACAAGGTTCCAAAGAAACCTCGCCCCTCCAGACAATATGGCACCGGAACTTTCTAGAACACTCTCGTCTTTTCTTAATGATTTTACATCAGAGCATGTTTTACAGAAGCACCACCAGAGGGTGCCAAATGACCAAAACAAATATAGCTGACCAGCAAAACAGCAAAACTGCATGTAACACATCTTCATTCACAAATGAAATAAAATGCTGGACAAAAAATAGTCATACATAACGACTGTGACACCGACCATTCCCTGGTCGCCACCAAGGTATGTCTCTGCCTCAGACGTGCCAATCGCTCCAAGCAGAAACCCCAGCCCTGCATCAACACAGCTATGATTGCAGTGCATGAACTGCGGGAACCTTATGCTGAAGCCATAAATAAAGCCCTGGCAGACTGCCCCACAGACTGTGCTACTGCAAGGTGGAACCACATCCGCAAAGCTGTGTTTGAGGCCATCATAGGCACCTTTGGGGAAAAGGTGGGGCGGAGCGTAGATTGGTTTGAAGCAGAAGCCGCTGAGATGGAACCTGCCATTGCTGCCAAATGTACAGCCCTAATCGCCCACAAGAAGGAGCCCCCTGTGTGAACACTTGCTGCACTGCGTGCAACAATGCACAAAAGATTGCAAGGTGTTGTGCCAATGACTACTGGCTTAACCTCTGCCAGGACGTACAGCTTTCTGCAGATCTCGGAAATGTGCACAAAATGTATGAAGGCATGAAGAAGGCTTTCGTTCCCAGTGCCATCAAGACCGCCCCACTCAAATCATTATTTTGGCGGGTTGGGGACTGATTTGACGTATTTGAAAAAAAATGGTGCCATACATTGATCTTTCTTTGACTAAATAACAAAGAACACAATGTGTAATGAGTGTTTATTGCCATAAAGAAATAGCTTCTTTCTGACCGGGTGAAAATAACACACCCTGGAGTCCATCTTTCAATGGAAATCTTTTCACATTTTCAGTCAGAAAATTGTTTGTGTGGCATTGAGGTGAGAATTTTTTTCACTCATTTTACTCACACATGTCAGAAAGACTATGATTGTGTGATAGAAATTTTTCCTTATTTACCTTAGGATTTATTAATGTTTGACACCAAACAATTTTATGAAATCAAGGGGTTGCCACTACCATGGATTTCCACAGATAAATTAACTGCATGAGTATATAAATGAAATGATTGAGTATTTAGGTGAACTGAATGACTGAATGAGTATATAGAGGAACTGAATTAGTAAATAGATGAACTAAATGAGTATAAAAATGAAATGATTGAGTATACAGATGAACTGAATGAATATTTAGATGAACTGAATGAGTACAGGGATCCCTCACTTTTCGTGGTTAATGGGGGGTCGAGACCCCCCCGCGAAGACCGAATTTCCGCGAAGGAGGATCGACCCCCCAACTGACATATAAGTACATGTATATGTGTATATAACATCAATAAATACATATTCAACGCTATAAATGCTTATAATAACAATTAAACATTAAAAAACACTGCATAAGATGTAAATAAAATATAAATAAAATGTAAATAATATAAAATACATACATGTAATTGTACATATATATAGATGTAAATAAAGTGTAAGAAATGCCTTTTCTGCCACACAAATGGTGTTATTTCAGAGCTGTCCCAAACCGAGCCGCAAACCGGAGTCGGTAGTGAGCTTTGACGCCTTTCCCTTAACTATTTCCCCATTTAATAGTGAAAGAGTGAAGGGACAAGCCGCTAGGTCACTACTGACTTCATTTGGGACGCAGCCTCTGAAATCTCGCAAGCTGATTGGTCGAGACGAATTTTCCACTGAATCTGAGTCAGTGGCGACCCCTTGTGGCGTTTTCATTAACTTTTTTTCCA
Organism: Euristhmus nudiceps; assembly: GCA_030068295.1. Classification (NCBI taxonomy): domain Eukaryota; kingdom Metazoa; phylum Chordata; class Actinopteri; order Siluriformes; family Plotosidae; genus Euristhmus; species Euristhmus nudiceps. The sequence continues at coordinate 23,277,769 of JAQNCB010000015.1, read as the reverse complement.
TATTTGCTTCCTTTTATTTTCTATGAATATTTTTTAAAAATTTGCGATGCACTGGAGCCACAGAACCTGAAGCGCGATATAGCGAGGGATCACTATATATGGATTAATTGAATGAGTATATAAATTAACTGCATTAGCATATACATAAAATGAATGAGTATATGGATTAATTAAATTAGCATATAGACCAATCGAAATGAGTATATAAATTAACTATATGAGTATATAGATGAACTGAATGAGTATATAGATGAATTGAATGAATATACAACCTGAATGATATAGGCATGTGGAGGCCACACACACTACTGAGGCTCATTTTGACTCGTCTTGAAGAATCCCTGCAGAAGTTGGATCAGCCTGTAATCTGATTTTCTACTTTGATTTTGGGTTTGATTCTGAATCCAGACCTCCATGAAATGAAGATTTTGATTTAACCATTTAACCATTCTTATCTTGTTTGTTCTCAACGCATTCCACTATGTAAGGTCTGTGGGCTTTTACACCCGAGCCCAGTGGCTCATCAGAGCCGGTGCTTATCCCCAGTTACTGTAGCGTGAAGCGACTACGAGTTCAACTCCTCCTGGATGGGATGCTAGTCCATCGCAAGCTACCTTCCCAGTATTGTTTTTACTGGTACCCATTTATACTGCTGGGTGGACAGAGGCACACTTGTGATTAAGACCTTGCCTAGGGGTCTTAGCACAGTGGTCTCACCGAGATTCGAATCCACGACCTCCTGATCATGAACCCAACACTCTAACCACTACACCACTGTCCCCCATTTCCACAATGTAATGGATAAATATTTTCATCGAATAAAATGTGTCAATGAAATCAATGAGTATATAGGTGAACTCGATGAGTGTATAAAGGAATATAATGTATATAGTATATTCTAGGCACTTGGACATTTTTTAAAAATCATTTCAAATGTACTTTTTTAAATCTAGGGTGATATCATCTCAGCAGGGCTAGATACACAGGACATTGTGTATGTCTGCGATGACATCATCAAAATTTAAAAAAGATTCCGATCGGTGCCTAAAAACATGGTTCGGTACCAGGATTAGGCCCTTATGCCACCCCTACACAAAGTTTAATGAAAATTGGAACAGTAGTTTTTGCGAATCCTGCTAACAGATAAAATCCTTTAACAAATTCTGGGACCCAGATCGTGATTCTGAATCTAAAGTGTTACAGGTCCTTGGACGGCTCATACCCAGCCTTTCCATAAAGTTCGGTGTAAACCAGTTCAGTATTTTTTGTGAATCCTGCTATTAGACGAAGAAGTGGAGAGATTAGGGTGAATACATCACCTCCCCAACCAGACAGCAAAGGTGAAACAAAAAAAACTTTTAAAAAACCACCAAAACAAAAAATGCAGAATGTTACTCAATACGGCCGTTTTTTGAAAACTTACAATTTTGAATTTTTGATGGTATAAAAATTATCAAAAAAACCCATAAACATCTCATTTTGCTTTTCATTTGTTCGGAGTAAGATATTTTAGTCTTGGAGAGAATTCAGTGATATTTACCTTTTACTACTTCTGTTGCTGTCACACAGTTTCTTTTAATAACTGTTTATGTGTATATGCAGTTACCGGTAATTATTGTGAGTAGGTGAGAGGAGGAAAGTAGAAAGTGTGTGTGTGTGTGTGTGTGTGTCACTGACATTTTATTAGCTTCACATTTATCCGGTTTGTGTTGCTCTTTTCTTCTTTTGCCGTGATATTTGAAAGAAACTCTGTCTTTCCTTGTTTTCCACCCGAGTCTCAGACAGATGACAGTTTGTATCTGTGTGTGTTTCTGTATGTGTTTCTGTGCGTGTGTGTTCACACAGACTGTAAATAATCTCACAACTCCATCTCATAATTCCACTTGACAGACTTTTCATTCACTAATTATTCACCAGCGTTATTAATATGAACTGTCATACACAACGCTCTCACTGTGGTAAATATAGAGGGTTTTGTTTTAATCTAGTTTATATAAAATACTGTATGTTTGATCAGTATGTTAGGTTTCATATGAACTTATATTTTTGGCCTTAATTTGTCCTTTAAATTATCATCATCATCATCATCATCTTCCGCTTAATCTCATTCCAGAACCGGAGGGTGCATTCCACACTTTTCTGGCTGAAAACCAT
>JAQNCB010000015.1:23220633-23234115 GCA_030068295.1 Euristhmus nudiceps | reverse complement strand
GCATGTGCCTGAAATCTTACCTTCCTTGTAGTCGTTCCGAATTCTTTTCATCAGTGATCCCTGATCTTTTTCCAGTATATAATTATTCATGACCACCCACATGCATGTCGGCCACTTCTCCAGTGCCTCGACTTCTCCTTTCCAGCCGTGAGTAAGAGAAATGGGGTCGGGAATTTTTTATTTTTTTTGTTCAGTCCCACAGTCAGCAGTGTCTGATAGTTGTCCTGTATAGCGTCGGCTTATTCTCTTTTGGTCAGAACGCACGGTAATTTCAATATATTAGCTGCATATGCAAGTGCCACTAATTCTGCCTTACGTTTGGCGTTAGTGGGAAGCCCAAATTGTTTACAGAATGCCTTTAGGTCGTCAATTTTCCACCTTTTGAAAGTCCTCAATAGTTGTTGTGTCGCTAACCTGCATGTTGAATTCAGCCATTTCACTGGATTCAGTGGATCCTTTGGTAGCTGCGATCTCACAATGCCATGCGTGCTACGAAATGCATAATAGGCTTATCTTCTCCCTATTTTAGTCGTACTCAGTTCCCAACCATCAAACGGAGACTGAGATAGGCCCCAGCCTCCCTATGACCCTAGTAGGTTTAATCTGTTTGACAAATGAGTAAAAGATGAGATGAATCCCCATTTAGGGATGGTATATATTGACTTCTCTCACTCTTGCAGCAGTGAGCTGAGGTGTGAAGACTTTTGGGAAGAATGGAAAGGTGAGTGAGTCTCTCTCAGTGACTTTGTACAAGGTGTGTACATCATCATCGAACTGTTCCACATCTTCTGTTCCTGTCTCAGAGATATTGTCTGGCTGCTTGGCTAACACTGCAGATAAAGCCAATGTTATGGAGTGTGTATGTTATGGCCTGGGGAACTTCTCTTCCTGTGTGTCTGCGAGATATCAGCTTGCCATGTTGCTCCTGTTGTTGGATGCATTGCAGGTAATGACATGACTGCTATCAAAATAAACTTTAAATTTAAATCAAACTGAAGACCTTATCGTAAGCATTATTTCCTGTCTATTAGATTCCTGTGGGTGAGTGTCGAGTGTATGACCCTGTGTTTACAGTATCGGAATGTGAAACTCTTCAAGAGTTGGGCTTTACTGTGCTGACTGAAAATGAGGTACATGACCACACGGCCAGACATCCATTCAGCATTTTAAAATGAAATGAAAGGAAATCCTTTTAAACTCTCCTGTTACACTGAAACTGTCTATATTTTCATCAGATTTTTTTTTATTTACATCTACAAAGTTACATATCTGCAGGCAGGGGCCTCCCCGAGTGGTGGATTGACAAGGTGCATGATAATGAACTTTGAGATTGCCGGTGCGAATTCATGTTGATACCGTAGCCATCTGCGACTGGGAGGGAGGGATGGAATACGCTCCTCTGTCACAGCGATCAGCAGCAAGTCTGTGAGCTCATTTGTCCAAAAGGGGCGGATAGCGGTTTCCCACTGACTCTGGTAGTCTGCCTTCAAATGTGCAGCAGTTCATAAAGAGTCAGGTGCCACATCACATATCATGGAGGGGGCATGTGCATGCTCATGAGCCTCCCTGGATGGTGGTGGTCATGTGATAGGGGACGCAAAACCTGATGGATGGGAGTCGAATACGACAAAAATTAGGGGAGGAGAAACTAGTAGTGCAGGCAGTAATTTAATCAGACAGAATGCTGCTCAGCACAAAGATCAGTTGGATAAATAACTGAATATTTTGCCTTGAGGCCAGGTTCTGCCAGTAAGACACTATGTTCTAACACTGAGTTGGCTCTTTTATTCTTTTAACAAGTAAAAAAAAAATGTAATTCACATAAAACGTTCGGCCTCTGTACCACCGGAGCCAGAGCTTCGTCTGCATTGGTAATAGCAGGATGAATTCGTGAGGGTTGGCGTACACCAAGGCTGTCTTTTGTCACAGATTTTGTTCATAATTTTTATGGACAGAATTTCAAGGCGAGCCAAGTTGTTGAGAGGTTCTGGTTTGGTGGCCATAGGATCTTCTCTACTTTTTGCAGATGATGCTGTCCTTTTGGCTTCATCATGTCAGGACCTTCAGCTCTCATTGGAGCAATTTGCAGTTGAGTGCGAGGCTGCCGGGATGGGAATCAGCACCTCCAAGTCCGATGCCATGGTTTTCAGCCGGAAAAGGGGGCAATGCACCCTCCGGGTCTGGAATGAGGTCCTGCCCCAAGTGGAGGGGTTAAGTACAGTAGGGCAAAAAAGTATTTAGTCAGCTACCAATTGTGCAAGTTCTCCCATTTAAATGGATGAGAGGCCTGTAATTTTTATCATAGGTACACTTCAACTATGAGACAGAATGGGGGAAAGAATCCCGGAAATCACATTGTCGGATTTTTAATGAATTAATTGGTAAATTCCTCGGTAAAATAAGTATTTGGTCACCTACAAACAAGCAAGATTTCTAACTCTCACCGACCTGTAACTTCTTAAAGAGGCTCATCTGTCTAACCCATTTCACATTAATTGAAATGCCCTGCTTTAAAATGTTACACAGTGACTGTAGACTATTGTAAAGTTTGGTTCTTTGGTCAGGAAGGAAAGTGTGCAGTACCACACCCCACCCTCTTCTACATGATGCATTGTGGAAAAGCTCTGTACAACAATCTGCTGTGGAAGAATTGGTGTCCTCAGATCCTCCCAAAAATCATTATTGTTGGCAACAGTTTTCTTGGCGTTCAGGAGAGGTATGTGGCATAAATTTAAACACCGTGTTTAGCAAACTTTAAATTATTCATAATTCGTTTTTTTTAACAGATAAATCTACCTCATCATTGAGGTTTCTCGTATAGTGCAGCAAGGTGGTGTCGTGGTTAGCACTGTGTGTTACTATGCAATAAACTATGCAAAAACCCACCCACTCCAGGTGGGGAAGAAGCTTCCTGTTGTGTTCAAGCACGATGGCCGTCCAAAGTTGCATTCTGCACACGAACTCAAAAACGTCATATCCGATCACCACCGTTTTGAATGTGGATGTAGGGGCTGGTTAAATACACAAGCCTCTCGATTTTTGGGGGCTATTTTTTTTTTTATTTGGAATCGTGATGGTTAAAATGCAAATTATCTCAAGAGTTCAGATACAAAACCCAGTAAGTCCACTTGACTTGTGTTTTAAAACATGTAATGGGCCTGGTGATAAATGTAAAGCTCAGTTATTCTCTTTCTTTGTTATGGAATGGTTCAGAAGAACTGCAAAATATGAGTTTTAAAAATTGACCTTTTCCGAGTAAATTTCATTGTTTTAAAACAAGAGGTCAAAGCAAATGGACTTACTGGGTTTTGCATTCAAACTCTGAACCTTTAATGTTGCATCCTTAAATAGCTCTGCTAATGCTTCATGTTTTAATCCACCTGTCTGGTATGTTTCCTAGGATGCTTCAGAGGGAGTTTAAGAGAGATTACAGTTTTCTTTCAGATGTATCCTCAATAATTCCAGCTATTACAACACAAACATGGAGTTAAACTGTTTATTTTGTAAACCAAATAGTCAGCTGAAACAGTGTTCAATTCTACAGACTTAATAAATGAAGCAGACATGAACAGTGTTTAATTGCAGATATCATCAGTGAAATTGTGTAATATATTGAAACAGAAGTAGTTGTGTACCTTAAGTTCTGAAGCTATTTGAGGTTTTAGCCCTTGACATGATTTTGTATCAGGTAATAAGTGTGTGTGATGAGACCAGCCTGCCCTGCTCACAACGCTTCCTAGATGTGTTTAACGATACTGCCCTTATCCGGTTCCCTCCACACAAGCTTCACGAACTCCCAAAATCAACCTGGCAGGAGGCTGCAGAGCCCCAGTACGAGCACTGCCAAGATCTAGAGATCATCCAGAGAGTCAAAGATCCAAAATAAAGGAAATACATTTGTTTAGGTGTGTGTGTGTGTTTTCCCTCTCCCGTTTTTTTTTTATCTGTATACAGTATCCTAACGTGAAGATGTTTTAATTCTTTGGGGTATCTTTGTCTGCAGGCTTGACTTCTTCACTGTATTCTCCGTTTAGTAAAGAAGGCTCAGGGCCGGTTACTGTAATGATCTCTTTGGACTCTGATTGACTCTTGATTGAAAGTATGGATGATTTCTCTTCATCAGTTGCACTCGTTGCACAATCCCCATTCTGTGTGTTCGACTCCAGTTTTCCATTCATCTGGCACTGATCAGGTCCGTCTTCCAGAGCGTCACTTTTTTCCAGTTGATTCTGAGCGTTTGTATCAGTCTCCTCGTCAGTCTGCTTCTCACTTGATACAGCTTCCTCAATGACATTGTCTTCACTCGCCACAATTTGTTTCATTTTCTCCAATTCCTCAAGAGCTCTTATCTCCTTAAGTTTCTCTTTGAATTCCAGAAGCCTCATTCTGGAATAGTTACAGTGAGTTAAGAGCAGCTCAATCCTGTCAATGTAACAACCTCTCCCTTCCCTCTTTAACTCACCTGTATGAAGTCTTCAGGATCCCATTTACCAGAGCTAACTGCTCCAGCGTGGTCTCAGCAGAGGGAATCAGATTCTGCAGAAAAATAATTCATATGATAAAGATTTAGGCACTGCTTAAAGGTGGAGCTCGTGATAGGTACCTCTAAAGGAGGGGTCACCAACGTGGTGCCCGCAAGGACCACATTCTATTCTAAAAATAGCTCACCATCGTGCCATTTACCAGTGATCTGCATCTAATTTTTTAAAATCTTTCTTAAAATCACACTTGCATTTGGTGCGAAATTGAAAAGGGCAATATTGAAAAAAAAAAAAAACTTAAACGTTGCTTCTTGGGAGTTTTTCATTGTTTTTGTGAAAAAAGACTGCTGTTTGCACAAACCTGTTTTTAACTCATGGGCTTTTTCCGCTTGTTGAGTAGTTAGCATGGTAGCTTGCGTTACTAGTGGGCTCAGTGAAGGTAAGATGATTTACCCCCGAGAAAGTACTAAATTTTCACAGTGAATGGGAGAGAGTTTTTTATTTATTATTCTTTAAAAAAAAAAAAATTTCCTACGTATGTCTCATTTGCGAGGCGACGGCAAAGTGGCACAATGTTGAGACATTTTAGAATGTGTCAAGCTCCCATGCTAACTACCCACCAGGCAGGGCACTACGAGCAGAAAAAGCCCCTGTAGATTTGGAGACAATTTCAGTAAAATCTGAAAGTTGATTATGTTACATAGTTGATAACAATGTACATATTGCAACGTAGTTCATGATTTAAAAAAAATTGTTACTAGCTAAAAAGGAAGTGATATAGTTAATATATATAGTAAATAGTTGAAGACATTTCTAGAAATAAAGCGTTGCATATTGATATTTGTGTTTCCTACCTTGTTAAATCATTGTTGATTATTGTGAGAAATCACTGGCATGGTCAGTGTATTCACATCGATGAATATCATTAATTATTAACAATAACATATAATTAAAGGTAAATTAGGCAGATTTGCTATTTCAGAAGTGTGTATCAAGCTAGTAACCCTTCACAATCAGTACCCAAGAAGTAGCTCGGTTTCAAAAAGGTTGGTGACACCTGATCTAAAGCATCTTTCCCCTCATATATGATTGATGTTTCGGTAGAGCACAACATATCAGTTTTTTTAAAAAAGCTTCAGCTATCATAGCAATTCTTTATAATTGCGGTTAGCTAATGTGTGAAATGATGCAGGAGTCAAGGTCGGCAGTCAGGCGAAGGTGGAAACAGTCGTTGTTCAAAGTAAGATCCGGAAGCTCTAATAAAAAAAATATAATTTGTACTATGAAATATTTTGTTTGCGGACCAGTATCAAATGGTCCATGGACTGGGGGTTGGGGACCCCTGCTCTAAAGGAACATGGTGTGTTTTTGTATTAATCATAGACCGGGAGCATTTTTACAAACCTTCTTTGTGGGGCAGTAGGCTAGGCACAGACAGACAGACTGACCAACAGACACCGGACAGCCAATGAAGGCATGCTCCATGCATATGGGACTCTGATCAGGAGATGTACTATAAAGATAATTCACCATGTTGGACGTGCATGTTCGTACCTCAGGAGTGCTCATGTCCGTGAGCTCTACCCCTCCCTGTCGTATGGAGCGCTCCACATGCACTGCTTGCTGAGTCACGGCTTTCAAGAAGTCGGAACTGCATTTAGTCTGTGGATGGTCATCACCACACTGAACACAAGCACAGTAAAATCAGATGAAGGTCTTCCACATACAGCAGCAAACGTGTTCAAGCACAAATTCCACACATTTCAGATTCTACTCAGAATCAGAGTTTCCAGTCTGAGAGCCCCAAAATGTTGAAAAAATAAAATAACATCTCACCTGCTTCTCAAAGATGATGTGTGCTTCCTTCTCATGAGCCATGGCTCCTCTGTAATCTCCTGCTACACACATTCTCTGAGCCAAGAGGTGGTGACTATAAAAATATATTGTTTAAATCTTCACCTGACAATCCGAGACACTGCTAATCATGCCAATCATTCATTATTTTTCTATACCACTGGGGTCGTGGGTGAACTGTAGCCAAACCCAGCTGACATTGGGCAAGAGGTGGATATGTAACCTGGACAGATCCCCAATCGATCACTGGGTTACCTCAGGCATACAGACAGCTGTTAACATACCTATAGGAAATTTAAAATCCACAGCTGTCCTGATTTGCATGTCTTTGGACTGTTGGCGGAAACCCAAGCAATTGTAGGAGAGCATGCAAATTCCACACTGAAAATCCTGAATGTCTGTGAGTTTTGAACCCAGATAATTAAACTGTTTGATGAGGGTCCTGACCAACCACTCACTCCCCAGTCCTGATCTTAAATTATTAGCTTTGATATTGTATCTTACTTCAGAGCAGTCGTAAGATCCATGGCACCTCGGAAAGAAGTATTGAGTCTCAGTGCACTCTGTAGATACTGCAGTGACTGCTCTCCCTGCAGCATTAACCCCAAACTACCCTGAAACAGGGTAAATGGTTTAAATGTGATTAAAGGACATGGGTGTTAAGGTATACATGGTGCACACACACACTATATATCTTCTCCACTGTAAAAAAAAAACCAAACAAAAAAAAACCTGGTGCTGTACTTACATCCAGTACCGCTGTATAGGGATGATCCTCCCCATGTACTGTTAGCATGAGCAGTTTAGCTCGATACAGACATCGCAATGCTAATGCAGTCTCACCTCCAGCAAATACATACACTGCCAACAATGCCTACAGAGACAACCCAACAGTGGTAACCAATCAGACATTTTCATATTGTGTATTATGTTTATGTAATACTTTCTTGTGCAGTTATGTATTTTCAGTTAAGTGGTGACATAAGTGGCTGATATGATGTGGAATTATATTGCAGTTGATGGTACAAAACCCTTAAAACAACAACTTGAAAAAGAGTGAGCCAAACTCCCAAATGATACATGAAAAAGGTACCATGTATAGGTACAATCAACCTAGAGATCCCAGGTTCGAATCTGCAGCCATCCATTCCTGGGAGTCCATGAGAGCTCTCATGGTAGAGATGGCATATGCTCACATCCCTGTCATTCACAACAGTCACCAGCCAATCATGGGCGTCTGTGAGTTCACCCGTAAAAAAGGGGTGGGTATTGATTTGCCTCCATGTGTGTTAGGCCACCCCCGAATACCCGTGTGTAGCTGTTCATAAAGATGCAGGTGGCAGCATGTGCATGTCAAACTTGGACCAAACCTTCTCCACAGAAATGCCAAAGATTGATGACCGGTTATTATAATACTTTATTAATCCCGGAGGAAATTGTGTGCACACAGTTGCTCCGTACACGTTAGAGTGAGATAAAGTCCCAATGAAGAAAATGAGAGATATTTATGTGTGTGTGTGTGTGTGTGTATATAATACACACACACACACACACACGTATACATACGGAACCTACATATGTATAACACATTTGTATGCAAGTCTGGGATTGGAAGTTGCCAATACCCTGTCAGTCAGTGAGTAATATGTACAGTATTATCAATATGATAAACAGTAGAATGCAAATGAATTACAGTTGATGTTGTTGCAATATGGAGCAGTTGTACAGTTTAGTGGCTACAGGTAGGAATGATTTCCTGTGTCATTCAGTAGAGCGTATAGGTGGCATCAGCCTCTCACTGAACGTGCTCCTGTGACTGAACACCACGTTGTGAAGCAGGTGGGAGGTATTGTTCTGTAGTGTCTTTATTTTGGACAAAATTTGCCTCTCTGACACAACCGTCAGAGAGTCCAGTTACATCTCCGTCCAGTTTCTGTAGGTATTTGATTGTAGTTGTTGCTGCTGTTTTGAGTTTAGGGTAGTTACTAGAGTAGTAGCATTTTACATGAGTGATATCGGTGTTAGTGACTGTAGGGGGGGACCCCGCCTTCACCCAGTGTTGGATAAGATACACTTCAGCCTCCCAGCAATGCTAATGGTAGGATCAAGTGGATCGGCAAATAAGTAATTTGGAGTCTTTTCATATTTCAATTATTTTGTTTGAAGAACAGAAATGTTAATTGTTGTGAATTCAATACTTTGAGGCAATCAAGAAGGGGCAAAGACTTTTTTCGTGGCACTGTATGGACATTAAAACACAGCACAAATACTCGCACATCAAAAAGGTGATTACCAAAAACCTCAATGCAAAAAATATATTAGGACAGGTAATTATACTTGTAAAGTGAAAGACACAAACGTTTCGGTGCTCACACCATACTCAGTGGAGAAACTAAGTGGCAAGACAAAGCCATTTAAATAGACATCACATGACCATTCAATTAGACATCACATTACTGAAAAAGGATAATAGGTTCGAGTCAATCTCTCAGGACACCATTAATTCTTTTTTACATGGGACTACCTTGAGCGAATATGTATGCTCGAAACACATTCCAAGGGGTTTGCGCATCTAAAAGGCACCTACTCTGGGCCGCCATGAAGAGGAGCTTTGCACAAAATACTGAATAAAACATCGTTGGATTTGACTGTCCTAATTATTGAACAAACACAGAAGGAGCTTTCCATCATCCAAACTGAAATGGACAAACAGGAAGAACAACTGAGAACTTTACTTTCCTCTGATGATCTTGTCAAGCTTAAGGAGAACATTAATTCTTCTACGAACAAATATCAACAAGATCTTAAAAAAGTTAAACTGAGAAAATCTAAGAGGGATACCTTTGATTAAAGGGACAGTAAGGTTTATCCCTGGCTAACCCAGAAAGCCCGGCCACCTTCTCGAGTTCATTTCGAATCAGATTTATAGACTTCAGAATCCAGTGCATCTGAGCTTCCGTCTGACTCTGATGGTGATTTTTTTAGAACCACGTATCATAGAAAGATGCGAACACAATTATTACACCAGGAATACAAGAAAAAGCAGAGACGAGGAAAGGGGGGCTCCGGTACAAGGACAATACAAACATTCCAGGAGGAATCACAGGGGGCGTGTCCCTTATTAGTCAATCTGACAGGCACACCCCTACAAGAAGATGCAGAATCCCTTCTCAATAAAGGATTATCTTTTGTACCTACGCCTTCCACTAACCCTTTCAAACAAAGATTGTATTCAAGTTTTTCAATCTATCAAACTTAAATACTATTTTCACAAAGGAAAGATTGATTCGTCTTCTGTTGATGTTTGTGTTTCTAGCTGTGTATTCAAACTTAAAAATAATTTTTGTCCTCCTGTTAATGTTTTGGCCCTAGATACATTTTGTAATTTGGTCAAGAGGGATGTGGATTCTCTCTTTTCAATACACCCTTCTAACAAATCTGGGTATAATTCTAACAAGGAACAAAGGGATGCTCGTCGTTCTCTCTCTAAAAATTTGCGGATAATTGTCAAGGGCGCTGACAAAATCAGTGGTTTGGTCTGTATGAACAGAAATGATTACGAAGCCGAAATTTTAAGACAATTATCAAATACTAATTCATATTTAAGATTAAAATTTGATCCTATTAACAGTTTCAAATTTGAAATAAATACATTTTTGAACTTGGGTTATGATTCTGGATATCAAACAAATTCTGAAAGTAATTATCTTATCACTAAGCATCTTAAAACTCCAGTGATTTACATCTTACCCAAAGTTCATAAAGCATTTGACGTTTTTCCTGCTGGACGTCCGATAGTAGCCAGTATTGGCTCTTTGACTGAACCTCTTTCCAAGTTCATTGATTCCCATATTAGACCTCTGGTGATTAAACTTCCACCCTACCTCAAAGACACAGGTGATTTTATTAGCCAAATATCCCCATTAACATTTTCACATGACATTTTTCTTGTAACCATGGATGTTACCAGCCTTTATACTAATATTCCTCATGACATTGCTCTGGAAGCACTTAGTTTCTTTTTGGAATCTAGAATCATTCTATTTCCACCTTCCGACTTTCTGGTTGATATGGCAAAAATTGTGCTAACTAAAAATAATTTTTTATTTGGTAATAACTTTTATTTACAAATCCACGGCACTGCTATGGGAGCTACTTTTACCCCTGATTATGCAAATTTGTTCATGGGCTATTTGGAAAATAAATCACCTGTATACGCATAATCCTTTTTTTTCACAACATATTATTTTACAAACAGTACATACATGATTTATTCCTTGTATGGAAAGGCACAGTAATAGAATTGTTTAATTTTCTAGATTTTGCTCACAGCCGGTTGGAATCTATTAAGTTTAAGTTAGAATATGATACTCATAAAATCCAATTTTTGGACACTGTGGTAACCTTTAATGGTAAATCTTTATATACTTCTTTATATGTAAAGCCAACTGATAAAAACAGTCTCCTACATGCATCTAGTTACCATCCAGAGTCCCTCAAGAGGCGACTCCAGTATAGTCAATCCCTGCGCATTTGTATGAAAGAAGACGACTTTACATTGTTTTTTTTTTTTTTTTTTTAAATGTACTCCAATTTTTTACATTGAGGTTACTCTAGCCAATGTTTGAGTGATTCTCTTGATAAAGTTTGTGTCTGTCTCCCACCCATGATGTGCCTTCTCACAACAAGAAGCCAAATAAAAGGTCTGAATTTTCTACCACATGTTGTATTACTTACACTCCGTTGAGCCATAAACTTAAAACTCTTATCAAAAATCGCTGGCATGTTGTTAATACTGACCCAGTTTGTGCTAAACTATTTCATGATCTTCCTCATTTCATTTATTCCAGGTCCCGTAATTTGAAAGACACCATAGTGTGAGCTGATAGTTATGATCCTTCTAAAATTCCCAAAGAAAGGATTGACGATGCCTCCGGTTTTTATCCCTGCAGAAATTGTACATCATGCAGAGGTATCAGGGAAAACTCATACATTTACTAGTTTCATAACCAATAAGAGCTATACCATTACTAGATTTATTACCTGAAGCTCCAATAACCGTGTATACATTTTGTTTTTATTCCTGTGGATGCACTCTGCAGCAACTCAGAATCCATATTAATGGACATCGTAGCGTAAATAACAGAAAGGTTTTGAAATCACTGGTGGCATGTCATTTTGTGGAACTCAATCATAATGTATCTGATCTCAGCTGGTTTGGCATTGACCGTGTTTTTCCCAGTCGTAGACTAAGGCACATAGATAAATTACTACTTCAGTGTGAAACACATTGGATTTATTACTTATCCACACTTCAGCCAGCTGGTTTAAATGATTCTTTTGATTTAACTTGTTTTCTTCAAGAGCGCACCTGCATGCCATTCTCATCAATTTAATTTACTGTGATTTTCTTGTTTTTCATAAATCATTTTACATATCATCTATGATGATACGCCCTTAAATTGAATAACTGATGTGTTAATGGTGTCCTGAGCTATTGACTTGAACCTATTATCCCTTTTCAGTCATGTGATGTCTAATTAAAAGGTCATGTGATGTCTATTTAAATGGCTTTGTCTTGCCACTTAGTTATTTGCACTGAGTATGGTGTGAGCACCGAAACATTTGTGTCTTTCACATTACACGTATAATTACTTGTCCTCGTAAATTTATGCATTGACTTCTCGGGTTTTTGGTAACCACCTTTTTGAAGTGCGAGTATTTGTGCTGTGTTTTATTACAACATTTTCTTACTGACGCACTCATTCAGCCAGGATTGATTAAGGCGCAGTCTTTCCTTTACTGATGTGGAACTGTATGGATATGACCCAGACCTGTTCCATACATTATATTACTTACATATTGTTGAATGGTATTCGGGTGGTCAAATCCCAGCACCCTCTCACTGATGACTACCACCTTCATTTGTACACTGCGAGCCTTAAAAGGGGATAATAAAGATTTTTACATTTAATATATATATATATTTTTTGCTATCTAAATAAACTTGCCTGTGATACAGCACAGATGTTTACCTCTGCACGGTGACCCTGAATATATGCTATTTTAGCGAGCAGACTGAGACAGTGGCAGGCCTCGGGATGCAAACTGTCACACACACGTCCAAACAGGTATGCTGCCTCTTTTAAATGCTCATATGCTTGCTCCTGTAAGCCTGTGGAAAACCTATCTTTAATAGCTATGAACAATTTTAATATTATAATAAATAAAACATCTTGTTGAATGCAAACCTTTCTGAAGGCAGTTTTGGGCTGCACAAAATGACTGCATAGCATCAGTGGTTGGTGTGGTGATGTGTTTCACTACAGGCAGAAGGTTAAGCACGTCCTCTGGAGAAATTGGGGCTTTGGTACGGTTGTCCAGTGTATAATCTCGGAGTCGCAGCTGTCAAAAGCAGACATACACAAACATGACCTGAAGCTGCTGGGGGAGATTTTTTTATACATCTGTTGAGTAAAAGACACTGATAAGAATACACACATACACACACATACACACACACACAGCCATTAACACTCACAATTTGGAACAGAACAGAACACTGGACGAAGGCAGCGTACATCCCGAACAGCTCGCCAGACCATCACAGAGCCAACACACACACAACAAATCGCACTCACACCTAGGGGAAATTTCAGCCTAAAGGAGAGAGGGGGTGTGGGGGGGCACAAGCCAGTGTCTTCCTTGTGCCGGTCCCAAGTCTAGATAAATGCAGAGGGTTGCATCAGGAAGGGCATCCGGAGTAAAAGCTCTGCCAAAGTAAACATGCGAATCAATTGTACCTAGGGACAATTTGGAACAGACAGCCTAAAGTGCATATCTAAACTGTGGGAGGAAACAGGGGTATCCAGAGGAAACTCCACACAGAAACGTCATTACCAAACCACAACCTTCTTTCTGTGAGGCAGAACAGGCTCGTCACCATATAAGGCCAAAAAAATACCTTTGTTTCCGGTAGCATTGTAGAATAATTTTGGGTCGGTAAAAATGTAAATTTTTTTGTTTTCCCCCAAAGGCGATCACAGAAACGGAGATGAAGGAGCCCCCCCCTCTCTCTCTCTCTCAGCACCGCTAAAGTGAACTCTCCCGCTGTTTCTTAAAGAGACAGTGTACCTATTGACACTGA
>JAQNCB010000015.1:23180335-23193316 GCA_030068295.1 Euristhmus nudiceps | reverse complement strand
TGGCGCATTGGGCCCTTTGGATGTGCGACGCCTCAAATTTGTATGCCTTTGAACTACAGTAAAGTAGCACCACAGAAAAAAATTGCACAAGGCAGGGACAAGGGAACGGGCTGGCCACCCAACATTGTGATGCAACAAGATTTCAAAATGTGGGAGGTGTTATTGGGTCATCCTGTATTGAGAATACCAGTACTTGCCAGAAACATCTTGTTAGCCTCCTGGACCAGTTTACTTTTAAGTCAATAAATGCAGAAAATTGTATCATTTTTCTCCACTTCTTGATGATTGTCTTCACTGTGTTTCACGAGATCCCTTTGAGGGGTCAAGGTCCTTGCTATTCAGTTAGTGACAAGAGAATCCTACCAGACCAGCTGAACTTTATTTAATCAGACACACTTTCATTGATGGTGAGTATTGATCATTTAACATAAATTTGAATGTGATTGTGGATAATTCTGAACACAACCACAGCTCTGGTTACAACAGGGTGTGCACACTGATGCAACCACATCATTCTAGTTTTTAAGTTTTATTTTTCCCCAATAAAAGATTTCAATTCATCTTTCAGTACAATTGTACAGATCAGTCACAATAAATGTGGAAAAAGTTCATGTTTGTGGGCGAGTGTGTGTATATAAAAGAAGAATAATTGTGATTTGTTCAAAATTCGAAATCAAAAGCAAGTTTTGCACAGCGGTGAAACATACCAGTTGGTATAAGTTGAGGACAGCAGGGGTATGAAGAGGGTTTGATGTTAAAACTTACCAAACAAGTTGTTCCAGATGTTATCTTAGTCTTTTACCAACAATCTTAATCCACTTTCTTGGCAGACATGTCAATTCAAATCTTCCAATATTTCACCGCAAAATGTGAAATAATGCCAGATGATATGGTGCAAGAACCATGATCATTAATTTATCAAACTTCAAATTAGATTCAAGCATAAATGTGTAAAGTGGAAACCTCACTTTGTGTAATAATTATTTAAGAACTGAACATATCCCCCTTTTTTAATTCAATGAAACATTTCTTTCACTTTTTTTCTGTGAAAGACATGCCACACTTTATCCTTCCTGTATTAAAAATAGGGTTCAGAGTTTCGTAAAAAATAATTTGTGGCAGTTTTACTGTAAATTTTCCTTTAGTTCTTAATGAAAACAATCACTCATCTGTCATGAGGAGGCTGGAGTCTATCTCAGCCAACACTCGGTAAAGGTGGGGTACACCTCGTCATACCATCGCAGGGCCAATATACACCCAACCATTCACACCCACTCCTAGGGGCAATTTGGAACAGCCAGTTCGCCTAATGTGCATGTCTTTGAATAGAGAGAGGAAACCGGAGAGGAAAACCCATGCAAGCACGGGGCGAACATGCAAACTCCACACATAGATGCCCTCGCCAGGTCAGGGACTTCAACTTGGGACCTTCTTACAGTGAGGTAAATGAAAACAGTTCCAAATGCAAAATAAGTTTAAAACTATAAATTCACACTTGTGGTGATTTTTGTTGGACTTCAGGAGTAAAGTGAGTTATATGCACCCATGTTCAATCCATCTTCTTGCAGCCATGAATAAATGGCTGGTAAAATGTCCATCAGTCTCTGCAGGGTGCAGTGCAGCCTTGAGCCATGTGTTCACATAGATGCGAAGCTCTGTGTTAGTCTCCCCTTCTGAGCGATCGGACGTGTCAGACAGGAGGCCAGCTCTTGGACACTTTTTCATGAAGAGACTCGGGAACCCACTGACAGTAAGCCGACAGGAGAACTGATGAGAGAAATGAACAGATTTAGGCTTTTTACCCACATGTTCTCCCAGTTTCATTCATTAGCTCTTAACTGGTTCTTGCTGATCACATGACAACTTTAACCCGGAGAAGATGGAGAGCTAATATCATTTCCTCCAAAACACGTGATCTGACCTGTGTTATTCAAACTACTGCTACATATGAAGGGGCGAAAGAACACACTGAGAAAAACCTAATCACCCTCTTCTGTACGTATAAGCTCAGAGACGCCCATGAATGGCTTGCACTACTCTTACAGAGAAGGAAAAATAAATCCATCCTTCCCACACAGAGTCAATCATGCTCTGGAACACTCCGGGCCACCGTGTACTCAAGTGCGCCTTACAGTTCACACCGCTGGGTTTCACACATCCTATACTAATTACTTCATTCTACTTCAATGATGTGACTGAGTGAACACCTTGAATCATTAATCTTACATACTGGAAGAGAACTACCTGGATCCCTCGAATTAGGACTGTGTATAATGCAACATGCAGAGTATACAAGTCCAGAAGTATTTGGACAGTAAATGAGTCAGTCAGGGTTTAACTGAATTGTACATTTTCAGAAGATTTGAAAAACAATTGTACATTAAGTGTTTGAGAACTACAACCATTTATTACACAGTCCCTCTATTTTCACAGGCTCAAAAGTAACCAGACAAAGTAAAACAATGAATACAGCCATAATTTTTATAACCGAATTTTAATACTATACTTTCTGCTGAAGTTCCACCCTTGAGATGTTTTTCCAGGCCTTTATGAAAGCCACCTTCAATTTCTACCTTCAGTATTTATAAAGTATTCTTGAATGAATGAAAGTCAAGTGACTGACTGGGCCATTCAAGAACATTCCACTTATTTGCATTAAAATGCTCGTGTCGCTTTTGCAGTACAGAATGGATAATTATGTACAAGTGCTTCTTTACAGTACCATCTCACTGTTGGCACTCACCATTTATTCTGAGATCTGGCAAAGGAATATCTACAGTCAGCCTCGATTTCATACACTCACATATGCACTCACACTGAGAATATAATTTTTTTTAAATGCACATTAATTAACCCGACGCTTATTGTGCTGGTCATGTTACAAACAATGAATTAGAAACGTGAAAGGATGTGCTCAACCAATAAGGAACTTAAGTTTTACAAAAGATAAAACAAACACCCTTTTTTATATAAAATTTTATATAAAAAAGGTAAATAATCCAATTTAATTACAGAGCTGATAACATGTGCACCTACCAGTAAGACACTGCGGCAAAACTGTGGCCATCCTTGGGGTGCACGACCCTAATCCGCAGGGGTGAGTTCAGTAAAGGTGAAATAGACCAGTTTCAGCAGTTTTGCCATCAGTAATAAAATAAAGCAGTGTGAGTGATGGCAAGTGGAATCACACACTTTATACTTTACCTCCATTACACAAGCTTGTGGGTTTATTTTTGATGTACCACCTCTGGTGACCGAGACGAGCGGTTTTCAAAATAAGAGATCTTTCAGACTCTGATAATCAATAAATTATTTATATTCAGCCTTTGCGAGGGCCCGGAACCAATGGACCGGTACTAGTCTGTGGCCCGGTGGGTGGGGACCTCTGCTGTAAAGCGCCATATCAGATTTGACTGAATCTGAGCACAGAGTATAGTTCCAAATACTTCAGAATTCTTCTTTCCGAGTACCTTCTCTGATTGAACACCTCCAATCCAGGTTTCTAGCTTTTGAGTCAAATACAACCAAGTCCTCCTGTGTGCATACGTTGGGGAGCAATGTTTGAAACCCCATTGTTTTGCATCGACTGGTTCCAGGAAGTACCATAAAGCCAATGATGCATGAGACCCGAGTGAAAAGGTTTCCTTTAGGCCGGTGTTGATGTGCAGATTCAAGATGGGTGGGACGGACCACAAAGATAGATGTTAACAGTGGGGTGCTATGATCCACAGGCTCAACGGAGTACAAGAAACAACTCCTGGATCTTATTTGTGGCAGGCTCTCTGTTGAACAGTGGGTGGTGGGGATCATTTTTTTGTTTGAGTTTCTCTTTGAGAGGACCAGCTTCCTGAAGTGTGGCGTATGACACGACTCAGTGGCTACAGATCATCTACCTTGGTTCCTTTAAGGTAGCCTTTGATGGATGTACAAGCACAAAAAGGACGTGTAATTCTGTAGCTAAGAAGATAGTAAAGGCAGTTGTCGGGATGGTGGTTGCATCTGTGCGCCTTTTAGTGTTGGCCAGCTTTTTCTGGATACTGTTCTGGGCTCCAATTTTTGTGAGTTGAGGGAGCAGTCAATAGTAACACCAAATCAAGCACTGGTTCCCTTGACAACACCTGCCAAGTGGTTTTCCTACTTGTGAATCTTTCATCAAGAATTCATCCTGGTTTATTTTTTTTTCCCAGGAGCCAGATAACCAATGACCCAGTACCAGCAACCCAGTTCCACTAGCAGCCATATACAGTATGTCTATGTCCGTCAAGTCTGACAGACGATGTGATAATTTTTGGATCATAAGCCTTTCCCTCCCCATTCTGGTAAAAGTAAATCTTTGTTTCGTATGTCCAAACAATGTTTTTTTCAGAGCTAGACAGGATTTCGGAGTTATTTATAGCTATGCTTTTGGTCTTTTTGTTCTTGAATGTAACTAGTGCTTAAATCATGAGGTAAACCATACATGGTGGCTACCAAGTGAGGTATCAACAAGTTGCATGACTATTAACCCAGAGATCCTGAGTTTGAATCCGGGTTAATGCTACAGCTATCTGTGACTTGGAGTCCATAGGAGATAATACGCTTTTTCACGGGAGCGAGGGACTGTATACGCTCACTTCCTTGTCACTCACAGCGATCGCAGGCCAATCATGGGCGTCTGGGAGCTCATTCCTATGAGGGGCTGATAGCGGTTTCCCTCAGAGTATGTTAGACCACCCCAAATGGCGCCACAGTTCGAAAGGAAGTGGGTGTCTAGTGTTCCATGTCACAGGGGTTGTGTGAATGCTTTCGCCCCTCCCTGGCTGGTGGGAATTGGATATGACTAAATTAGGGGAGGAAATTATATTCATGGTGTCTATTTGATTGTAGAAATTGACGATACTTTAAGAATGTTCTTGACATGGTTTGATGCTGTGAAGGGGCTTTTCTCTTTACAGAAAAAAAAAACACTTGACAATCATCCACTTGACTGTTTTTACTTGGTTATCCTAGAGGTCGATTTGAGCGGGTGAGCTCTTCAGTGGTTTCTTTTTATGAATATAAACTGACAGATCTGTTTTTTTTTCATATCAACAGCTGCCAGATGCAAATCCAACAGTTGGTATCAACTCCAGATCTTTTATCTCATTGATCTGCCTTAGAATAATGAGGAAACAGTTAACACCTGATGTGAAACTTATCTGTGAACAGTCCGATTACTAGAATTCCTGTGAACATGCCATTTACTGTATCATTTCACTTCCACTGTGGTAGAGCACAGAAGCAAAACTAAATTACATTAACAGCATTTGGCACGCATCCTTATCCAGATTGACTGACATTTTTTATTTATACAACTGAGCAATTGATGGTTAAGGGCCTTTTTCAAAAGGCACAACAGTGGCAGCTTGGTGGTACTTGTGCTTAAACTTCATAAACCTTCAGATTAGCAACCTACAGCCTTAACCACTGAGCCACCTCTGCCAAAGTACAAACAGGATAACTTTCCAAATACTTATGGACTCGCATGTTTTTGTTATATATCTGCTATCATATTGTGAAATAATTATAAACAATTCCTCAATTAGAATTAGAACAATAATAATCTGGAAACTAGTAGGCTTTTCAGAAACAGGATTAGCATACAGACATGTTTAGGAAACTTTTAATATTATATTATTGTTATGTTTATTTTGGTCACACAAATTTGGTCCTAATCAGTAAACTTACCTTTAGACTCAACATGATCCCAATTCTTTTAGAAAATCTGATGTTTGTGATTTATTTTTAAGTCACATGCTTTATCTATAATGTACATCATGGATATCAAATATATATCAATGGTTTAAATCAGTTCAAAAGAAGGTTTTTCTTCGTAACCTATTAGAAAACACCATGTTTATAGAAACTATTGGCTGTATTCAGTACACCTACTTACATTTTTCATTTTTACCCCATGCAGCTTGCAGAGAATCTCTGTTGTCCACTTTTTCTGACACCAACGCTGCCAAAAGGTTTTCTGTTCGTGGTTGCAGCCTGAATGACACATACACACACACACACCTTGTACTCAAGCTCAATAAATTAGAATAGCATCCAAAATTTCATTTATTTCGTAAATCAGTTCAAAAAGTGAAACTCTGTATATTAAACATATTCATTACACAGTGACTGATACATTTCAAGTGTTTATTCCCATAATTTTGATGATTAGAACTCACAACTGACAAAAACCCAAAATTCAATATCTCAGAAAATTAGAATATTCCTTAAGACCAATAATAAAAAAGCATTTTTAACACAGAAATGTTGGATTACTTCAAAGTATGTACATGTTTAGCACTCTGCATGTGGTTGGAGCTCCCCTTACGTAAATTACTGTAACAATGTATTTACTGTAACATGGTATGGGGGCAGTCAGTCTGTGGCACTGCTGAGGTGTTATGGAAGGTCAGCTTGCTCTGATAGCGGCCTTCGGCTCTTCTGCATTGTTGGATCTGGTGTCTTGCTTCTTCCTTTTCACAATACCACAGATTCTCTCTGGGGTTTAGGTCAGGTGAGTTTCCTCACAAGGCTGCGGTTATCTCTGATGTTTGTACACCACTTTCTACCACAGTTTTTCCTTCCACTCCACTGTCCATTAATGTGCCTGGGTACAGAACTCTGTGAACAGTCAGCTTCTTTAGCAATGACATTTTTGTGCCTTACCCTCCATGTGCAGGGTGTCAGTGATCGTCTTCTGGACAACTGTCAAGTTCACAGTCTTCCCCATGTTTATTGATCTACTGATCCAGACTGATGGGTAATTTAAGAGCCAAGGAAACCTTTGCAGGTGTTTTGGGTTAATTATCTGATTAGAGTGTAACACCATGAGTCTCCAGTAACTAACTTTTTCACAATATTCGAATTTTCTGAGATACTGGATTTTTGGTTTTCATTAGTTGTAAGTTATAATCATCAAAATTAAAGAAATAAACACTTGAAATATATCAGTCTGTGTGTAATGAATCTATACCATGTACAGTTTCACTTTTGGAACTGAATTATGAAACAAGTCAAATTTTAGATGATATTCCAATTTATTGAGATGCACTCGTATGTATATATACACACACACCATACATATGCACATATATATCGATAACTGATTTATATGGATTGTGTTTTTACTTGGCCCAAGTCTTCAGCATGGTTGTGGGGTTTGACAGTAAACATGTAGTCTGTTGCTGCAATTTGGGACACACCTGTAGAATGCAACAAAGTGAATAATAACCAATTTCTCCACATTAGTAATGTGTATGTGTAGAGTACACCCTACTGATTCAAATATTTGTACCTTTCCTTCCAGCAGAAACTTGGCAAACAGTTTGTATCTCTCAAGGCCTTCAGGATGATCCTTCTCAATTGCAGGAAGCTGCCAACCGACTTTGACTGTAAATGCACACATAGCTCATAAAACTTGGGAAAGAATTGCATTCCTCATCTATCAACCCTTCGAAAGAAGCTCAGACGGCTATGAAAGTGAGAGGGGAGGGTGTTGGCTTACAGAAAGTACTCTGTTGTTGACACTTGATGGTGCCACTGACGGTGCAGTACCATGGAGCTGGGTTTTGCTCTGGTCCATTGAAGTGACAGTACTGGGGCAGAAGCTTTGGAATCCAATCAGCCTGTACTGCACACACCCCTAAAAGTAACATTTACTCTGTAAGCATTAGTTTGCAGCATACTGTACAATATGATTCCTGGAAAAGTCTTGGAAATACCACACTTGGAGGACCTTCATCCAAGAGTTTTTTTTTTTAAACTTATGTCCAAATAAAGTATTCACAGATATAAACACTCAAACAAAATAAAGCCCGGGTTCCAAAAATGTATATATAAAGCATAAATAAAATATAATCCAATTCACAAATCTCAAACCCACATTTTACTCATAACAGAACACAGAAAACATAAAACATTGAAAGAGATTTTTTTTTTTTACTATTTTAATCAAATATTACCTTGTTTTAAATTTGATGCAAACGGCTTAATGTTGGGATGCGGCAAAAAAAATAAAAATAAAAATAAGGCTGCAAAAGTACTGGGAAGTGGTATTAAAATGAAACAGTTGGAGAAATATTTTACAACTAATTTAATTAATTTGCAACAGATCAGAAACATCATTGGTTGTAAAAAGAAAATCTGGGCAGAGGTTCGACAACCTGCAAAAAAAAAAAATATTTACAAATACTGATAATACTCTTCCTCATTGTGAAATTGAGAATAAAATATTCTATTAAGTATAACACTTTTAATTAAACACTAAAATGTCTCACTCCATTTAAATGTCTTCCATTTTCTTTTAGGAATAAAATATAATTTAAGTGACCTGCGAATCACTGCATTGTTTTTATTTACATTTGACTACTACTACTTTTCTTTCGGCTTATCCCATCAGGGGTCTCCACAGTGAATCATTCGTTTCCATCCATTCCTGTCCTCCGCATCCTCTTGTCTCACACCAACTTTTATTTACATTTGACATTGCATGTAAATCTACTACTTTTCTTTCTGATTCTCCCCTCAGGGGTCACCACAGCGAATCATCTGTTTCCATCCATCCTTGGCCTACGCATCCTCTCGTCTCACACCAACTAACTTCATGTCCCCTTTCAGTGTATCTTGCCTGGAAGTTCCAACCTCAGCATCTTTCTACCAATATATTCACTATCCCTCCTCTGTACATGTCCAAACCCTCTCCGTCTGGCCCCTCTTGCTTTGTCTCCAAGACATTGACATCACATGTAAATAAAACAGTAAATTATTATTATGAATAGATCTTTTTGTTTTTAATTAAACACTATGGAATTGCTGAATATTCAGGAATTATTCATGGAATCATCATCCAAAACAATCACAATTCATAGTTTATTGTTCCTCCTCAGAACTGAATTCTTTGAGGCAGTTACTTCATTACTAAACTAGAACTTGATCTGAGTAAATTCACTACAGAATACTTCCCATGACACAGTGCTGTTTCAACTGTTGAATTTTCTCCTCTTCAACACATCGGACCTCGATTATTTTACTTCATGCACATCTTCAGGTGATCAACTAAAACTGTGTAAAAGTTCATCAACATCTTCCAAGCGGTTTAGGAGGAGTTTACAAGTTTCCATAGAGAGATAGACAAAGAGGGGGATTCCCATGGTGATCCCCTATGCCATATTGATTATACAACACCAATAATTGAGTGCTAAAAGTTTTGCTGATATTTAAGGTTTTAATTACAACCACACAAATCCAACTTCTGAATAGTTTTGATGTACACCCTACAGAGTCCAAGTTTCAGATAATTTTAGGTTATTCCTAAGAATTCTGTGATGGTCCTCCTTTCTATTTTCTGAGATGGTCGGCAGTAATAGATGTCATTTGTGGTACATTCAGGACTTCACAAAATTGACTAAGAGGAAGTTAATAGCAGTTTACCTTCAAACAGCTGTTGTTTAAACATAAATGAATAACCTAAATTGTTCGATTCTTGCTCTGAGTACGGATGTAAGAATTGAACACCAAGAGACAAAGATAAAAGATTTTTTAGAATACCACATAGCCTTCCTTACCAGGGTAAAATAAATAAATAAAAAAAAATAATAATAATGATAAAAAAAAAACCAGACTAACACAAAACACTTTAATTACCAAATCTTGCTCTACAATTATTAACTTGCACAAGCACAACCTCATACAAGACTCACACACCTCTCATGTACATTTTGGTAGTTTCCGTGATTTCTTGGTAGACGACGAACTCAGGCAGTTCTTTATGAAGTGCAGAGGAAGGATGAATAAACACAGGCTCATCCAGCAGAGGAGTCTAAACAAATATAAATGCTCTATTATTCACTCTGTTCAATGAACACTATCCATAAAAATCTTCTCTCTGTCTGAAAAACACACATTGCACAAATGATCAGATAATTGGGGGGGGGGGGGGGGGGGGGGGGCGCGCGCGCGCGAGTTTGACCCTGGGGAGCATGCTTTTTTTTGCCATACTGTGCTAGAAGTAAGTGTAATTGCACGTCCACTACAGTATTTGGCAGTAGCGCTCTCATTATTGCGCAATGGCGTCGGGGATTTTCGCAGCGGGCAAGCGATGTGAAGTGCAGTAAACAACCCCGCAAGGAACAACTTGGAAAAATTTCTAACAGGAATGAAGAGAAAGGTGGAGAGAGGATTATTTTTCAGTGTCAAATGGTGCAACAAGTTGTCAAAAAATATTTTAAAGTAAATAAATAAAGTAATATATTTATTACTAATAAAGTAATAAAATAAAGTACCAAATAAAGTACATTTTTAAAGTATTTAAAAAGTTTAAATAAGGATGTATTTTTTTTATTTCAGGAAAATTGGTGCACTTTATATATTTTCTGTTACAGATTAAAAAGGAATGTTAAAAGTTTTTCTTTGTTGTAAGTTGAACTATATTTCTTTTTTCTTTTAATGTTAATAAGGATACACTTATGTATAGGTGTACTACTAATGATTTTATAGACAAATAATACTATTTATAGTCACATGCGGTAAGGGGCGTGACATTTTTCCTTCTTCCTGGGGGGCGCGTCACAGAAAATAACTGAGAAGCACTGCTTTTCTCTATAATCTTCAGATAATATGATTTGTTAGTGATTAAACTGTCTGTGTGCGTTTCACCTTGTAGCCATTTCTCCACTTTGGATCAAGTAGCTCAGTAGCTTGTATTCGTCTGGCCAGATGATCTCCTAAACCAGCCAACACAATCTGCCTCAGGCACACTACCTGAGATTCAGTCGGGGGGGGCATTTTGCTGTCCAGAAATACCCCCGCATCAGAGCACACAGTATTCACTGCATAGGAGAAGAGAACATACATACACAATGACATGATTCAAAGAATAAACCACAGGAGTCCAAACACTCCTGCTGACAGGTGTGTGTCTCCAATATAGAAAAATTCACATGGTTCATTGTTGTCACCTTGGAACAAGGTCAAGGTGACCCATACACAATCTCATTTAAGACTTTATTGAGGGCAAACCATGCACCAAATTTGGGTATCGTGTTTTATTTCCTTTCAAAGTTATCACACTATCAAACCTTAACCAGCCAAACACAGAAAAACTGCCCTTGTGAGTCACCAGCAAACCCCACCTACCCCTTCCCTATTTTGAAAAAGTTCAATAGTGAAGACACATGGTGTTACAGTCTAATCAGATAATTAACTCTGCAAAAGGTTTCCTAGTCCTTATCCGGGCTAAGGACAAAAAGAACTGGACGGTTGCTCAGCGGTACAAAGTTCTTTTTTTTCAGATGAGAGTAAATTTTACATTTCTTTTGGAAATCAAGGCCCCAGAGTCTGGAGGAAGAGAGGCACAGAATCCAAGTTGCTTGAGGTCCAGTGTAAAAATTCCCCAGTCAGTGGTTTGGGGAGCCATGTCATCTGCTGGTGTTGGTTCACGGTGTGACGAGCAATTTAGTGACTAGCGAGCTGCACAGTGCTTTATAGCATCATCCAGAGAAGACAGAAGTCACTGCTCTCAAAATGGAAAGGAAAACAAGCTCAAAGTGACCAAAGGATGAAGAACTGGCAAGTATGTAGACTGCATCCTCACCGGAAAGAAACGGTAACAGTGCCTTCTTAATATGCCGTTTTATAAATTACTCATTAACCTTGTTTGCTCGGTCTGTACCTCAGAAATCTCAGCTCGTGTTTTGGAAAAGCTTCGGCTCGGTCTGTACTAAAGACTTCAGGTCGATGTTTCTCTGTACAGACTTCACGCTCATAACAGGTAGCTTTTGTATCAGTTGTAACTTGTCGCACCACATGGGAGTGCTTCATCAATCCATGATTTAAGTACGAAATGCCTTTTATCCATCTGTCCTTAAGGTTTCACTGTCAGTAGTAAAAACACATACACACAGAGAGCATGGACACACTGCTAGTAGGCTTACTCCTGATTTACTCATGTTAAAGTCGTACAAGAAAACATAACTTGGAAAAAAAAAAAAAAAAGAATAACAGTTCACCTCGATCAAATTACTTCTAACAACAAATTTCATCAAATTCTCACCAAATTAAGGTCAACCAAGCAAGAAAGAAAATACATAGCCTGACTAAACAGTATAGTGTCTGGAAAACAAAGGAAGTGAAGAAGCGCTTACAGGAAGTAAAATCCAACTTGAAAAGCATCTACAAGGATCTTGAGGAAGAACGTACAAGTGAGCAAACCAGCCAATGCAAAAACCAAAACCAATGCAGAAAACAATATCCAGGGAAATAACACCAGAAAAGCTTGGAAGATTGTTAATGCTGTGACCAATCGGAAGCAAGCTTCATCTGGAGGACTATCGAGTAAAACTCCAGAGGAACAAAAAAGGTATGGAAGTGCCTAGGAGAGGGGTCTGTAGAGTTTTTGACCACGTTGTTCAACAAGATCGAGAGGAATGGAGGAGAAGTGTGCTGGTACCGATCCTTTAGAACAAGTGAGACGTGCAGAGTTGTGGCAGCTACCGAGGAATAAAGTTGATGAGCGATACAATGAAGTTATGGGAAAGAGTAGTGGAAGTTAGACTAAGGGCAGAAGTGAACATTTGTGAGCAGCAGTATGGTTTCATGCCAAGAAAGAATATCACAGATGCAGTATTTGCTTTGAGGTTGCTGATACGGAGGTACAGAAATACAGAGAATGCCAGAGGCAGCTGCATTGTGTCTTTGTCGATCTGAAGAAAGCATATGACAGGGTACCGAGAGAGGAACTGTGGTGTTGTATGAGGAAGTTTGGAGTGAGTGGTATAGGACATGTGGTGAGGTGTACAAGACAGTGGTGAGGTGTACTGTAAGCATGACAGAGGAGTTCAAGGTGGAGGTGGGACTGCACCAAGGATCAGCTCTGAGCCCTTTCTTGTTCGCTTTGGTGATGGACAGGCTGACAGATGAGATTAGACAGGAATCTCCATGGACTATGATGTTTGCAGATGACATTGT